>JABFQM010000872.1:0-27341 GCA_022816865.1 Zelostemma sp. ZL-2020
CGTGAGATTAATCGAGAGGCAAATTTCCTAAACAATTTTTGGTGCAGGACTCGCAATGTTTCGCTTCTATCCAAGACTTTATATAATGTGTTGTAGGGCCACCTATAAACCATGAATAAATCATTAACTCATCACTGGGTAGAGAAAAGAAAAAAAAATTAATATATGAATAATTCGAATACTATATTGAAAATTTAAATGTATCCGTATATTTTTACCAAATTGCTCCTCGGAAATAGGATTAGCCGATATCGTACATGCAATTAAACATATGGAGAGCGTAAAAACGCCATTGCCGCCATTTTTTTCATCATTTACTTCGTTTCAAAATTGCACACTTTAATTTCCGACAGAACTGACAATCCAATTAATGTCTGGTTACTATGCGAAATCAATTCCACTCGTCTCTATTAAATAGTCGCCTTGACTATATTATTTTTCAATGAAGCTATCAATTCATAGTTTTAATTAGAAGTTATTTTTGAAGTAACTTGACGAGCAATTATTTTGGTGTCAGCTATCGACTTAGAGCCCATTATCTGAAATTTAGGCCACGGCATAAACAGGAAACGGATATATGTTTCCGTATTTTGAGAGTTTCAAAGTATTTTAAAGCCTCGCATAAATTCTTGGAATTTTGTTCAATCCTAACGACTTCTAGAAATTTGAGCAATAATAACTCACCTTGGCTTGTCTTTCCACATTATCACTAAAGATTAATCGAAAGAGTACAAAAGCCTCAATGTTTATTACAAGTTTTGAAGGGAATATAAAAAAATGAGATATTAAAGAGCTGGAAATGAAGTCGTTTACTCGATACTTTGAAATCAGGTTGGGTTCAATAACATCAGCGTCCAGGACACTACCATCAATACGTACAATAAAAATTGGGAAAATTAGGTACCCTATGTAAAGTGGGATTATAACAGTCTAATCGTAAAAATTATGTACATTAAAACACAACTGATCACTTATCTATAATAAGACAAAACTATAGATATTCCAGGGTTCTAAAATTACTGTAAAATGGTCGCTTTAAAATGTACGGGATTATTTTAAACTTTGATATTCGAAAAAGTATAATCATCGTGTTTTTTTTATCATGCCAGGAAGCTATAGGTCTTGTGGGGTAAAGAGAATAAAAGAAAACTTTATAGAATGAAGATTCGTCTTTATATACGTTCACGCAAGACCAGATATTGCACGGTCGCCTAAGAATTCATAAAGATTCAATAATAATTACATAAATTACATAAGTACGATATCAAATGATTCGTTCAAACATCACGATGATAGATGCCTTAATTAAACCATCGTCTCTCGAGGCGCTTCCGATAACACGCGATGACAACGAATATGTAATAATGATCGCAATAATTCGTAATAATTTAACGCTCATTTCGGAATAAACGCAGTGCCATTAACAAAATGCCAACAAGAACTATGCAATGAATTAAAAATTTCTTTCTATCGATAACTCGTATAAAAACTGTATAATTACTAGATTAATAAGGTTTTGCGAATAATTTCTTTTCGGGACATGACGTCGTATGATCGGAATATCTTGCTTGTTAAACCAAAGAATACGCTACGTTTCTGTACTTGTCGAATAAAACTAACAAGCGAATAATACGCGTCATTTACTCGACGATTTCCAACTTATTTCTTCCACGTAAAATACACTTTGCGACAATTTCTGTACACGTTCGAGTCGAAATAATCCGAGTTTCTGAATTTTATTGTCGGCAGCATTGAAGGAAAAGCATTGTCTCGAATCAAGATATTTGTCTCCGCCTTGAAGTTTTATATCAAACGAAAAAATTATAAAACAATTATTGAAAACGTGTTGCGTGCACATAAATTTTTTTGTTTTCGCCGATTAAACACGTGGTACTTAAAAAACAAGCTTTTACATTGACGTACGTAATCAGATACGATGATATATGAAGTTTATAAGCTCGATCGGAAAATGGCGCGAGTTTTTAAATTTTTCCAATTGAGCCGCACACATTCGGAGCGAATAACGAAAATAATGTCCTTCGTTCATCTCTAACTTTACAAGTGATAAAAATATAACATTGTGAGTATATAAAAAATGTAGCGTACAATGTCCTTTTGAAAGAATGTAAAACATCGACTCTGACTTTTCCGCTGTTTTTTAAATCGTGCCAATCTTGGGAGCAGAGACGCAAATTAAGAACCCTGTTTTTGATGCACTTTGCTAAATATAAATCCCAGGATTCTTCCTCGTCAGACAAAAATATTCATTATGCTTCGCTCTAAAGTCATCAAAGGTTCATCTTCGCTTTAGATTTGCGCAATATAAAACCCTAGTTTAATATGGCCGGTAATTTCATTTATTTGTATTATGAAATACTTATCGCGTAATTAATTAATATTTATCCGAATTATTAAATAGATAACCACAAGCTTAGTCCTAAATTCGATTTATGTATTGATACACTAAATCAGATTCATCTCGACTATCTAATTTCATCGCGCTTCTCAATTCTATCTAGAATCGTGTTCCAAGTTCAACTCAAAAGGGCACACTTACTTCGAAAATGTACCTAAATCATGAAAAAGTACCTGCATTCAAAAAGCTTTGCGATTTTCAATATATCTTCAAGATATTTTCAAGACGTGAAACCCTCAAAATTGCAACGCTTCTGGAATGAGTATTTTTTCCTGCTAACGTGATTTAGATGCATTCCAGACCTTAACGTGTTCTTCGAATCATTTTTCATTCGTTTTTCTTCCCTTTCAGTTTGTTTTCTCATTTTTACAAATCGAAAGTTCAACGAATACTTTCGTTTGCCGTGCCGTACACGAGAAACATGCTCGAAAAGCTGCCTATTTTTATTATTGCACATCCCTTTCCCCGCCGATAAAACTCGCGATATTTAAGATTTCATCAAGCGCTTGTTTTCTATTTCTTTATTTTTCGATCGCCACAGCCAGCTATATGCCTTGCAAGGAAATATTCGTGTGCAGTATTCACATTTTCCGGACCTGAAAAATCATGACGAAAAACTGTACTTTCTTATTCCCGCGGGGGGGAACCGAGAAAACGTAACTTGTTCTTTCACGTGCAACAGTTTATTAGGAACGAGTCGCTGCTTGCGAATTCTAGCAATTCGGCTAAGTTGTTTATTCAAAAATTGGTGTTGCGCTTTGCTTTGAGATCGCGGATTCGGCGTGACATGAAACATGAAGAATTTATCGATTTCGGAAATAAAACTTTGGAAACGTTTGATAATACTGCAGCTCGTTACATTACATTACATGTTCATTTTAAAGCTGGGCCAATTGCTGAGATATGTCTGTTGAGAAAATATATCTTAAGTTTACACGATTTATTTATATATTTATAAGAAACATCTATTCGCTATTTCCCCGTATTTTTACGAAGCGATTGAAAGAAGCAGTAATTATACGTTATTCTATGTGACACACCTGTTATTATCAGCATTATTATTATAGTCTTCATTTATCGTTACGTGAAAAAAATAAATCTCTTCCCTCTATGGATATTCGAGTCGCATTTTTCGAACGGCGAAAAGCTCACATAGTGAGCCCGTTACAAACAATAAAATCTTTGTGTTCTGCTTGAAATGTCGAATTGCGACCAATTGAATATCTTCGTTTCGGGTTTCATTGAACATTCAAAGTGAAGCTGTACAATTGCAGATTTTATCATGAATTGAATTGGAGGCAATGCAACATTTGGCACAGAATGTTTTCGTTAACTTTGCCTGACCCCCGAGAACTTTTTGATATCGGAAAATTCAATTTTTTAATGCCAAATGAAGATCGTTTAATCACCACCCTGGCGTGAATGGGAATCTGCGATAATCTATCAGAAAAAAATACCAAATTATGATAAAAATATCTTTCATTCCGCAGACGTTACAGACGTTTTTTTAAAAAGCAGAAAAATAAAATTTTCTACTGAAAAAAAACCAAGAAGGCTAGAATAAGAGTCAACTGTCCTTCACTCCGCCGCATTTGGAACTGACCCTGCGCAACCATATCATTGCGCCGAATTTGCGCTCATCCCACTTCTCGAATTGACCCACTTTACTTTACTTTACCTTCTTAAATACCTTCCGAAATACAAAGAACAAAAAAGAATGAAAGATCACAACAGTTCACATTCTCATTGACACCAGGGCATGAAGTGTTTGTAATTACACGTTTGATTGCCTTCCTTTTTCTCGTAGTTGAATAAAAAACAATAAAACGAACATTCATTTCATTGTTACAGCACCTTGCAAGGATTGAAGCGTAATCTTAATCGGTTAACGAAACATTTGGGTCTAATGCAAAGTGTCTACTTAAAGTTAAAAACTGTCAGTGACGATTTCTTACACGTCCATCGTAATGTTCTTCGTCGCTACACTTTAATTATCATTTAACCATGATAACAGTTCGCTATTGTGTTTTTGTAAAGCCACTTTCATCACACCCAGAGCATAATATGATAAAATATGTACACACAGATGCGCAATGCTTAATGCTAATCTCTTGTTCAGGCAATTCATCCTATAACGAACAAATTTTACATCTGCATTTTTCACAGATAACATTTCGTAACTTCGTCGTTATCACAAGTTACATTTTTTTTTACTTTGGTTAATTACAAAAAGCAACGCCCGATTGGCAGTAAATCTCTTCCCAGCAGATAGCCCAAGTTCGCTGCACATTCACGGTTCTACGAATTCCTCGATTTGTCACAAGCCTCGACATTGGGCCGGCAAATTCGGGCACTCGGAATCACCAGAACCCTTGGCTGCTACTGTTATTCCACAAGTTTTTGAAACTCGACTGGAATTCGAAGCGAAAGTTCTGGTAGTATCACGCTATGCTGCTTCCGCTCATCGTGGTCGCGCATTTTTTCTCGGGCGTGTTTTGACTTTCGGAATTACTGCGCACTGCTCGCGGCGGGCTACTTCCAGGCGTCGGCGTCGAGTCGCCTGAGAGTGCGTTATTATTATTGGTGGAAGTTGAGCTTCTTCTGCCGTTTTCTCGGCTCACCGATGACTTCACGTCGAAGGCTGAAGTCTCCGACTCGATGTCGGATTCAATCTGAAAGAACACTTGCAATCGTTACTTTTCCCATTTCTTTTTTAAGGGAAATCCTACCTAAAATGACTGAAATCGAGGAAAAAAACTGCGTTGTAAAGAATTTAAGAAAAAACTTTTCGAAGATAGACATTTAAACTAGTCATTGTTTCGAATGTTCAGACTTTATCGACGAATAAAAATGCCAGAGAAAAGAACAGCGAATTTCAGCCATTTGATAGGAATGTCCCATAAATGCAATTTTACGAAACGCACTGTTTTAGATGACAGTGAGAAGATGATAACGCAAAATGGGCTTGGGGTGTCTCATTGGAAAATCAACTTCTTGCTCGTGGCAAGGCGCAACGTAAGAAACTGCGGGAAAAAACGCGAGTGGCATGCGAAAGGGAAGCCAAAGCAAAACTGAACGAAACGATGAAGCGTCAATCATGAAATGAACGTCAAGACTTGCTGAAATGGGTGTTTGAAGAAAGCGCGATTTACTCACAAAAGAAATTTCGTGAGAAAATGAAACACTAGCCACGATTCGTATCGGTTTTACGATCAACGAGCCGCTGTGGATGATAATGACGATGATGATGTGCTACCTTGTTGAAACAGACTACCTGTCTGGTAGCGGGGTGCGGATTGTGAAAAAGTCCTTCGCTGGTGTCGCTTCCGCAGCTCGAGCTTTCGCTTATTTCCGAGCCGAATTTCCGCGAGGCTCGAGGACTCGGCGGCGCGGCTCTGCTCTGCCCCCCGATGCTCAAGGCCGCGTTCCTCGCGCAGACTTGTGACTGAATTATCTCGCAAACCCTCTTAAATCTTCTAATATTACCTGGAAGCGAATGTCGAATTCGATCTTTTATTCAAAGCCTTCCGAGTGACAAAGTTTTTCGTTTTCTTACCACTCAGCAACGTGAAAGTAATGGCAAACAGAGGTTCGTTGGGTTGTTTTGATAGGGCACTAATGTCGACTTGAAAGCGAACTTGTCTCTGGAACATGACGGGTCCCGTGCTACCTCTTTTGTACTCCACCCTAAAGGACATCGGAGAACTCACGCTATGCGACAGTTCCGCTATCTGGAAAAGGAACAATTTCGTGTGCAAACGGTTACACTTTTAGCGATTTTTTCCTCGATTTCTCACCGATAGAAACGCGTGAATCAGGTCCGCTTTGAGACTCGCCAAAGGCTTTCCCTTTATGAGAACCGTGAACGTTTCGTCCTTCTCCGTCGTCATTAAACTGCCGAACCAGGACCTCTTCGTAAGCTCTGGAGACGACTCCGGTGTAAGGTGCACCTTGGAAAAGCGCCGAGGTCATTGAATGTTCTCCCGTTTGAGAAACAAAAACGACTTACCTCTTCCGGACTCGTGAGCAATTTGCGTCGATGAAACCTTGGACTACCTAGGAACGAATTTTTTATTGTAGTCAATCTTGACCTCCAGTGATGAGCACCCGAGCCCGCTCCGGTATGCGGTGAACCAGGCGGTGTCACTCCCACAGCTACCACTAAAAAATTAACATGTAATTCAGCATCATCCCTCGCATCATCATTTGATTGACATCTGATCGACGTTCGTATGAAATCCTGATTCGAATAGAATTTTCATGCAATTCAAATCAAATTTTATTAGAATTCAAATTAACGTTGAATTTTTACTTCTATTTTCTCTCCAATTCATCATTCGAATGAATGATATGGATCGCTATTTTCCCATCACAACGAATTTTCCAGCAAAAAAGTATCCCGAGTCTTCCAAGTTAATAACTCAGAGAGTTGCAACTCTCTCAAGTACTTGCTTTACGTCGAAAACCTCGTAAAATATGCACGCGCCCTCCGGCAAAGAATAAACTAACGAGTCAATGTAAAAAGAGTCGTATTTTAATCGCACTGCGACATATTTTCCTGGACATTTACGAACCGCGGATTATAATGTCTTTATTGAAATTCATGAGGATCAATGCATTTACCTGGTTGAACTTCGTTCAATTCGATGCCTACACTACTCAGAGGTGGTACTAAGGGTGTTGCTGGCACACCTTGAATCGGTGAACCATTGCCGCCAGTAACACCAACATTTGATAACCTATGGGGGCTGCTGCTTCCCGTTTGACCGTGATGGGAACTCGGAACAGCGGATCTGTGAGGACTGAGAAGACCAGCGATATTAGGCGTGTGCAGAGGCGAACCGCTCGGGGTCGAAGAATGCGAATGCGACACGTGCGAATGCGATCCTGTGCTCGGCGATCTTCGAGCGTGGTGCCTCGCGCTGGAATCAAAAAAAGCCTTAGTCCCGAAACAAGAAACTGGACTGTCTATTTGAATAAAGAGGGAACTGCAATTTCTTGAATGTATAAAAAACCTCATTTTTAAGGGTGCAAAAAGTCATGCAATCGAATCGAAGAAGTAATCAATAGTTCAATAGTTTGGGCCCAATTTTGTTATGAGTAGGTTCACTTTAAGAATCTGGAAAATTAAAACGAATCATTGATATTTCCAATCGGTCCAATTAGGATAAGTGACATTTGGTTACCAAATTATACGGTTCAAAGAACAATTGGAATCAAAATCATAGAGAAATTCAGTCCGCATCGTATTCAAAGTATCGCAACGTTCCAATACATCAATAGATAATGAAGCAAAAGATCATGTCCGGAGCCGCAAATGACATAATCGTCGGCAGCAACGAACGCGAGCTTTAAGGTGGCAGATTATTTATGTTGCGAGGGTAGAGCGTGATTTGCTGGAGCACGCGATGGCAGTTGAAATGGACATATCACGCGATCAAATGTAGGTACATTCTTTAACGAACGTAGTCTTGTTTAGCGAATCGCATGCGTCAAAAGTGAGCTCTGCGCTTGCTTAAAAACCCGTTAAAATGTATAGCATCTTCGGAAACGCAGTCCTTAAAATCCACCCTCGGTTTTATGGATTTCAGCGAGCGCGAAGGCGAGATAATCGAAAAATAAATCACCTCAGTTGTCTTCTTGTCGTAACGGGCGAGCCGTGACTTATTTGTCCGAGATTCAGCGCAGCGCTTCCATTGACTCGGCAAGTGTCGACTCGTTTTCTCGGCGGATCGGCTTCTAATTGTCCCGTCAGTGCTCTTGCGCTCCCTCTGTGCTCCATATCGTCTTCGCAGGCCGGCCTTCTTCGTTTCCTTTCGAGCAGCAGGAAATAGATAACTTTTTCCGTGTTGTGGCTGCGGAAAACACACAATCAAATGGTTTTTATCGATTTCCTTTCGACCTCGCCACTTGTCTTTGTTCCGGATTCTTACTTTGGACTAAGAAGCTCTCTGATGAGTATCAATCGCTCTTTAAAGCATCCGAGACTCGCAATGGCCTGCAGAACGTCAGGATCAATGGCATCCTCGGACGGAATCACGTGAGTCTGCACCACTTCCATCATAGAGAGCTCCAGTTCCAGTTCTCCCTTTCCAGCTGCGGTTACCCACACGTGCCTGTTGATGTCCGCGAGCTGGAAGCAAACAATCGTTTCCAAAACTTCCGAAATCATGCTTGGAATCTCACGAATCAGTTTCCTTCGTCAACGTACCGTCAATCTTTTATCCGGATTAACTTCTATCATACCCCTGAGAAGATTCTGGCAATCTGGCGGCACGAAATGCGGTATATGAAATACCCCTCGTTTGACCTTCTCCAGCAGTTGCCGCAAGTTGTCGTCGTCGAAAGGTAAAGCACCCACCAGAAGAGCGTAAAGTATTACCCCGCAGGACCAAACGTCGGCCTTTCTTCCATCGTACTTTTCGCCCTGAAACGTTGGAAATGCCGTGCACTCGACTGCTCGCGATCGGGTCTATATTTGGAATAGGGCAATGCGGAAAATTTGCCTTACGCGAATGACTTCCGGGCACGCATAGTGAGGGGAACCGCAACTTGTTTCCAGCATCGAGCCGGCTGGTTGCAGAGACGCCATTCCAAAGTCCGCGATCTTTATATTATTCTTTTCATCCAGTAACAAATTTTCAGGCTTCAAATCTCTATGACTGGAACAGACGATTGAAGAACAGTTGAAGAACGACATAATTTCAACTTTGCGGAAATTGTTATGAAGAAAAGTTGAAAGCATCATCTTTTCTTTTTGAGTAGATAACAATATGCTCAAAGCTTCGGGGCGGAATAATGGCATCTGTTGGTACAGATTATTGCGGCGCCATTAATACCGTCAGCGAATATGATGCAAATGATGGTTTCAACTGCCACTGAACTATGTGAAATGCAAATCTACTCTTGGCCAAACTGCAGAGCTAATTAATCTTTAGTGTCTCGCTCTTCGCGTACATCCTACACTTCCGTTTGCAAATACTCGTGCCTTTTACAACGATCCCGGAATTATTTCGTACTTACCATATACTATGACTGTGACAAAAATCTAACGCGGAAATAATCTGTCGAAAAAACCTCCTCGCTTCCTTTGGTGTCAGCCTGCCCTTCTTCACTAAGTAATCGAAAAGTTCGCCTCCGGAAACATGCTCCAGGACGAGATATCTGAAACGAATTCGAGAATTAAAATAAAGCGCGTTTTCATTTTCATGAAGGAACGTAAAATATATTGTCGCGTCATAAATATGATCCCATTACTTGGCATAGAGCGCCGGGTACCGAGGAAAATTCAATTTCCGCTTGGAAACTTAATAGAATAGCCGGCGAATTCAGCGAGGGAAATTGTGCGACGACGCCCGCGTTGTCACATTAATCTCGAATACTTTCGACATCTGCGCGATCTCCTTTTCAGCCGTAAAATGTTTCGATCGTGCGGAAAAAGGACTTAATTTGAATGAGAAAACTTACAGGTACTTTTTGTTCTCGTAAACGTCAGAGAGCCCGAGAACATGGGGATGGTCGATGAGCTTCATAATGGCGATTTCACGTTCCACCTTCATTAACACCGATTCCGAAAGTTTTTCGCGGTTAATGATCTTAATAGCCACCTTCTTCCCCTGCACGCAATGGACCCCCAGTTTCACCAGACCTGGAAAGGATAATTAAACAATCCGATCTGTTATGTTGGTTGCGGAGGGTGAAAGGTCAAAAACAAAGGGTCGCATATTCCGTTTACGACACGTACGAACTTTCCATCCGCTGTACAATAATAGCACTCAGAGAAAAGATGTTGTTGATTTTGCGAAAGCTTTTGTTAAATCAACCAAATTCTGGCGGTCATTTGTTGAATTATTGAAGCAGATTTTAATTCCTTGAATCTTTGTTAATGTTTATTCTTTAGGTAAAATATAGCAGCAGATTTTCATTGGTTTTTATCGTTTCATCGATAATAATAAACGGTTATCTTTCCAATGAAAAAAAAACCAATTATAAAACAGATTTTATAATTGAGACTAATCGGATTAATATGAAAAATTCAATTATATTTGTTATTCAGTTCATTTTTTCTCCAAATTGATCGCAGTAAATCACAAAGAAAATGGTTTAAACAATTTCAATTCGAATGTAGCACAAAAATATATTCACAATTTCCAATATACATAAATTTCCTCCGCTTAGAAGTCTTTTTAAGAGAATATTCCGTGAAATCAGCACTTTTTATCCAATTTTTCTTCCCGTCCGACTCAACAATCGTCAAAAATCCAGCAATTCCTCGTGCAGGAAAAACATTTATCTCGTTTTCGTTCTTCGTTTAATACACGGTAGACCAGAGGGTTTCGGCACGAGCCTCGAAGGAATTCGACGGCAAAACTTGCCTCGTAGATTTAAATACTGCAGGACACGAAAGGGTTGTTCGGAGCAGCGATTCTCCGTCGTCAAAACGACGTTCCCGATCACGTAAAATTGCAGCCGTTCTCATTGATCCGCATTTTTACCGCGATGTATTTTCGATTTAAAGAGAACAGTAATAGGAACGAAAACGCCCGCAAACAGGGTCATACTGGAAGTGGATTCGTGATGTGCAACAAAGTGGGCTCATTGTACTCGCACTAGGTCAGCACTATTGGTTCCTCGTTCGTCACTATGCTCCGCCGTTCGTTCATTTTCCTTTATTCAAGAATCGTCATGCAAAAACAACGCGTAACTCGCCTATCAAAGTCCGTCGCTCGTCTATACACACATAGGCTTCGATCTCGCATTGTTTGAACTAGAACTTCTCTATCAGCAAAATATTCGGTGCCATATGAAACCCATAACTTGTCCCGTCATTTTCCCATTACCCGGGACCCTAAATTCGGAAGATTGCGGAGTCCAATTACTCGAACAATGCGACAAATTTGTTTGTTCTTCAATGCCGCGGTGATTGTCGAATCCGAAATAAGCAGTTCCGAGAGCTTTGATTACTTTATTCACGAACTTTCGGCTACCAAAATACTCTGATTACGAGTAATCATCCGTTATTGTTTCTCGCGATTCGAAAAATATCGTTTTTCTAGCCGGAAAGTATCATTTTTTTATTCATTAATGAAACGTCTCGGAAGCGAGCTGATTGGGTTTTTCGCATCTTAAAAGAAGCAGGTAGAGGCTGAAGAAGCCTTGCGTGTGCCACGGCGACACTGCTTTGGCGGTGAACACGTTTGCAGAGTGCTCTTCAAACTTTGAGACGAAACTGTGTCAAATGTATTTTCTGCGTTTAACTCCGCGCACTGTAAGGAACATAATGCAATCATAAAGACCGGCGAATCGCAATTTCTGAAGTAAATTTAATTGTCGATGACTCTCGGAGGTAACGATTCCTTTCGCGACGAGATAACTTCACTGACGTCATAATTATGTGCCTCGAACGACGCGCAAAATCAACTACTTTTTGCAGTTCATCGAATCAGAAAGTTTAAAAGAAAAATCAATGCACTAGAAAACGTCGAAGCACGAATTTTCTTGCTGAAATTGCTGTGTCAGGAATGGAAAATATTTTTGTTGCAAAGCATTACTACTTTTTTGATCAAAGTTGCAAGTCGCGTTCGATCGTTTCGTTGAAAACTTTGATGAACTTGAAACTCGTTTATAGTCTTTGATTTTTCATCAGTGAGTAAGTGGGAAATGTTCGATTTTTTTTCACACTCGCAAATACGAAATAGAGAAATCTGAATTTTGAACGTTCTTTTTCAAATTAGGAGAAGGCCCGTATTCGCGTCATTTTAATTGCTGGAGATTTAGAGTGAATAAAAAAGAGTAAACGTCAAAATGCCCGATAAAATAACTTTCCTCGACTTCTTCGATTTTAATTACTTTTGGGTAGAAAAATGAGAGTTTTATAGTGCAGAATCGTAGTACATTAAATCTCCAATCAAACTTCTCGACCACGTAGAAAGCTTTCCAGGAAAGTTTGAAATTAAACGATCAACATCGTCTTGTTTTCCATCTCTTTTTTCAATTGCTCCTTGATTCGTAATAAAAACGGGATTATGCATCCAATCCCTTCATCAAGTCATCGATTCATTCATGAAGCATGGCACAGAATTAATTAATACTCGATCAAAATTCATAATTTAAATGTTATTAAACGCAACTGCCAGCGCAGTTGCTTATTATTGATGAAATTCAATAATCACGTAAATTCGGAGTGAGCACGGCTCAATATCGTGATTGAGTCTATTTAGATTTTCTACAAATCGGCATGGTTACAATCGAAAACAAACTTTCAATTACCCTCGAGTACGCGCCGACTGAAACGTAAATCGCAATTGAACGCCGAAGCAATATTTACTCGTTATAACGTTTCCAAAGCGAAATCGAAGTCTAAAAGAATTCCGCACGAGTGAGTTATTTGCACGGGCAGTTTCTTACACGAGGACATAAACAGTTCGATCAATCGTGTGACAAATCTAACAAATTTATCTCCCAGGAAGGAAAGCATTTCGTACAATTTATCGCGATGTGCCGCTCGTTTCGACTACGGAGTTTTCGATCCTATTGATTTTCCGCGCCCAACTTGTGAATAACCATGTCCACAACAAATGCATCCGCCTTTTACGAAGCTCGAGGAACCCACGCTGTGAGCTATCAAATTAAAAAGTTCATTGTTACAAAAAAAGCAACGTTACGGGAATAGAAAGGGACGGTTAATTCATCGGCGTGATCGATAATTTATTTTCATCGTGGCTTCCTCGCGTGTTTTATAAATTCATCGAATTTATCAATGAACGCTTCGCCTCTGCGATGAAAATCCTCCGAGGGATTCGCACTTTCCGGTGTCAAGGTTCAAAGTCAAAAAACGAAGGTCTCTCTTTGTAGGGTAAAACGTTTCGCAGCGTCAAAAGAGAGCCTTTCTCTCTCTTTTTGGATTTTAGCAACCCCGACGCAACATTTTCTTTGCGGGGATGTGGAAAAACAGGAAAGGTCGGGCGGAAAATCGGCTCGAGCCACGTGCGCTTTTCCACGCTCGACTTTTCCATCGTTTTTATCAATGACCTCGCCGCAAAGGACACTGGCGAAATCCAAAACCTACAGCTGTCTCGTTTCATTGCTATTTCTGGTAAAATATAGCGCGGAAAATTTGTGCCTCATATCGTGATACGGTTCTTCGCTAACCCACACAGGGAAACAGGGAATCGCGCGTGCGCGTGCACATGCAAGGACCAACACAAGCGACCCTCAAGGTACTCACACCGACATTAGTCAAACAAGATCGAACGATTTTCCTCAATTTGAAAGCTCGAAAACCCGCGGAAACTTGAACGATCAAAGACCGCCAGGGCTTTTCGTGGAAAACTAGGGAAATCCGACGAACGTAACGTTGAAGGTCTTCGAGGCATACTTTATTACGATTTTATCATGTTATAGGACACACGGTCACGCTATTTCAAGGCTGGTCCTCGCAAAGACGGCTCAAAACACTGAAAACTTTTGGCCATCGAAAAATCTGGGGAAAGCCAAAGTTTACTTTTGGGCTTTCGAAAGATTCGCTGAAACCCACCGGTTTGTCCCTTGCCCAGGGTCTTCTCCAGCCTGTACGGACCCACATACTGATGGGACTCCTGGGTGTTGGATCCGACCGGGGCAGCGTCCTTGGCCGGCTGCTGCATTGCCGTGGCTTCTTCCGTCTTCTCTTTCTCTGCCAGGGTGAACGGCGAGGCCTGTCGATCAACTGTCTATCCTCGAAATCCCCGGTACCCTCTCGGCTCTTCCAAACTCGCGACGAACGTCGGGAAAGGTGGTCGGGACGTTGCGTCAACGAGCGGCATCGCCGTGGCCCGGGCGGTAAATTAGCCCCGTCATACCCACGATCTGTCCTTTCTCTTAGCCGGGCGCCTTCTTCGAAGTTTTCTCATGATTTTCCCGAAGACTTCTCCGACCGTCAAACTCGGCGCACGGAGCGCACCGCACTCACTTTCGACACTTCATTTCTTTTATCTTTCGCGCCGAGGTCGATTCGGCTAAGCACTCGCGAGAAGAACCGCGTTAAACGCCATCGCCGAGTCCCATTTTTCGGCAATCACTTTACGCTTGAACGTCGCATTCTGGGCTCGATTTTTTTTCGATAAGTTGCCGTTTTAATGCACGTATACGGCGCAAAGCGACGAGCACACGACGACGACGACGACAAACCACGGCGCTCCCAGTTCGATTATGTGGTCGACGCGGTGCGCGCGCACGTCTTTCCACCCCCGACATTGCTACCCTTCGCAGAGGTTGCCTGGCAGGCTTTGATGTGCACTGTGGAGAGCCCGTGCATCGACGGGGGTGGCTGTCGGCGCTCACCCCCGATCGGCTGATAAACAGAGCGACTCTCTGCTCGTGGTTCGTGTCTCGGCTAGGGAACCGAGATAGATTCCGAGACGTTAAGACACGTGTACGGAAGGAAATGCCGGGGACAAAAGGGTTTCCGATTTCTCGCCCGCGGAGGCTGGGGAAATGATTTCCTCGGCGAAAATTGTCTGAAATCTCGTTCCTCGGGATTTATAAAAGCGGGATTACTTTGATTGGCGAAATTGCATCCTTCGACGTAGAAAGTGCTCGAGATGCGAATCTCATTGCATTATTATAATTGCTCTCGTTATCGTAAATGTAGCGATCCGCCGCCGCGCAATATCGCTCGCTTCTTTCGCGAAATCCCTCTTTTATCCGGCGAATCTCTGTAATAAGGACTACCCGAGCTCCCTATATTGTTCCCATCTTTTCTCGTCTATTCAAATCATCGACGAGCTTCGACTTGACCTAAAAATGCCGTCCCAATGCACTTACCGTTTGTGAATTGCATCTCGCTGAATTTTCTCTCGTAAGCAAATGTAATAACGAAACGTTTTCTATGAGTTTTTTTTGTTTTGGAAAGAAAATTTATCGACGACACCTTATCCGGGGGGAAAAATTACGTTGCTCGTGGCGATGCACATCGGCTCGTGATATGGACCCTCGTCGAGGTGTAGACTTCTCAGCGGAATGCGAGATAATTAAAACGCCTCTAATTTCCTTCCACTATTAATCATGAAATTCTACTCGTTTTACCTTGAGTCATGAACGTGGGGAAATTTTATCCTGTGCATTCAAGAAAATTCTTATCAGAACTAAGGGTCGAGATGACTTTTCTGAGAACTATGATTTTTCCGGAAAAACGTGATTTGAATTCAATGAAGAGAATAATAAAATTGCTGATTTCATGGGTTTTTTCGAAATGTTTTCCATTTTTATTTAATTGACTATCTAGCGTACAGAAAAGTCTGAATTGAGAATTGAGAATGTTTTATGAATATTCAAATCTCGTTAAATCTGGCTCGTTCATTGATTGTTCATAGAAATCAACACCATAAATCCCGTTTCGGCATAAAATGTGCCAAGAATTAATATATTCTAAAACAAAGAAATATGAAAATCCTTTTTTATTCTCAATTCAATAAACAATATCTGGTACTCGACAAAACTTTAAAACTTCAACTCTAAAATGTAATAAACATTGCAGAAATTCGATTAGATATTTTAAAAGCGATAAACGTTAACGGAATAGTAAACCTGTAATGCATAAAAGACAAAAAAAGCGAAGGTTATGAATGATATGAAAAGGGTAGAATGATTGTAATGAAGGGTACATAATTTGAAGAACGCCATATAGAAGACGATACAAAAGTAGCGTAGATCAAGACAGGGACAGCAGTTGCTGAATAAAGAGGAGGGTAAAGACTAGGATCGATAGGTATATGGACTGTGGAGAAGGAAAGGAACACAGGAAGCGGCTGACACAGGAAAGCGTTTATCGAAGGCACCTTACAGCCGTTTAAACCTGCCTGCGTGACACAAGCGCGTGTCCCACCACAGTCGGTTGATTCTCCTTACAATTCGCTCTGCGAAAAACTGCCGCACTAATTCGAAACTCCACTTTTCCCCCGCGAAAAAGCGCGACGAATTTCTAAGCGACTTCGTCCCGACAATTGGTAGTTACCGTTATTTATCGGGTTCATTATTTTTTCAATTAAAAGATACCCCGGGACCGGCGGTGCAGCGCAACGTCCCGCTCAGTCGTTCCATTAGACTCTTCTTCAAAATCGATATATTATACTTGCATCTGGGTTGTGGCGCTTTAATTAAACGAACACTTGGAATATTGTCACGTTCCGCGGCTCAAATTAGCGTTGCTTCGAATACATTTCGCGCCTGATTTTTAATCAAAGATTCCCGTTTCACCGAAGAAATGATTCGAGAGAAAAGTGCGTATTTTTAACGTCCCCGGAAATGTCATAGGGTCGACAACCTGCATTTCGAAACGCTCAGGGTTGAAGAGACTTGTCACATTCGCGCCGCATGATATCTCATCATCTATTGAAAACGTCCCCGTATTCAAATGAGTGATAGGGGCGCATTCCTCGCGCCAGATACGTTGCGACTTGAAATTTCATTCGATTACCCGGTACGCGTTTCTTCGTTTTGACGTATCAATCACGAAAATTCAGAGTCCATTTCTTTTCAGAGAGACGGTAAAAAAATACTCGCCGAACTCGTTCCCTGCGCGTTAAGGCGCGCTGCTCGTGTGTACTTTGTGAGTCAGAGCGTGCATGTTATTCGCGCGAAAGTTTCAAGTGAACCCAATGGTTCTACGCAAAGGGGAAGTGTGAAGTGTTAACTCAGGCTGGTGCAGTAGTAACAGACACTTGACGTTCTCTTCCCTCGTTTTCCCGACTTTGTTCGACTCTCGCCTTCGTTATCCCTGAACATTTTCAATTACAAACTCCGGCGTTCAATTTCGAAATTTCATTAAGTCGTGAAAAACCACCGGATCGATGGAAAAGAAAAAAGAAAAATACGTGAGATAAGAAAAGCGAGGAATCGTGTCCCTCGAAAGGGAATAAATGAGCCTCTTCTTTCGTACGAGACCTCGGGGAAATCCTAATATTTTAACCACGGGAGAAACGAACGAACAAGACGAGCTTGAAAAGGGAAAATGGCCGAGGGGGGAGGGGGAGTGATCCGTCCCTCAAGAACGGCTGTTGCGGTGCTCCGAGTAGCGAGATGACGGAGGGGGCACGTGGTACTCGCAATTAACGCGGTAAGACCAGAGCTGAACGGGGGGGGGGGCGCCTGCAGCGGCGGGGGAGGCTGCAGGAGCAGCGTTATGCCTGAAGGGACCAACAGAATAGCTTGCGTTCGGTTATTTGTCGGGGATACACGACGAGAAGGGTGGTTTTCTTCCACGCACGAGCCGGAAGTGCAGCTTAGTCACCAGTAGTACCCCCCCTATTGTACGAATAAGTGCGTGCCCGTGTAGCCACCGAAAACCCGACGCCAGTACCCGAATACCAATGCTCATTCCCGTTATGATTGGCTTTATCGATCTAACGCTTTCACGATTTCGCCTTCCCGCCGCGTACCGAAAGATGATATGGACCATTTTTTTAGGCCGGAAATGAAAATCAAGTTCCTGATTGTTTTGAAAGAATTCAAGAAAAATACAAGCAGATCCTGTTTCTTTATTGCTTCTTTTTGTTTCGGAATAAATAATTAGTTTCTCGCCAATGTTTCGTTAGATTTGTTTATTGATAGATTTTTCATTATTTTCTCGTTCGACGGTTTTTCAACAGATAAAAATAGTTTTTGTCATCGTCTTCTTGCAAATTACAGATTTTACAAACTGAGCAGCAAAAAAAGAGTCTCGACCGAGAACACTTTTCCCAAATATTTTTAGCGTACGAAGTTTAAAGACTGGAAAATTGTCACGGGAGATAAAGGAAGAAGCGCGATTTAATGCAAAATTCAAAGTTTCGCACTGGAGCTTATGAAACTTATTTATCAGCTCCCGCAAATCCGGGCAGCGAGTCGAGTGTCTTTGTGAGGCTTTATCTTGCGCCAGGAGAGGATCCTTTCATTCGCGCCGCGTTGGGCTTTTCAAGTGCGTGCGTGACGTCACGAATTCACGGACCACTGATCTGTCTTTGCTCGGCAACATCCCAACGTGACTACTCGATAATCTGTGGGGACGAAAGAGCTCAATTGTAACGAGCCGTTTTCGACTCGACCGTCAACATTTTTCTTCTGTTTATTCGGTTTCTTTTCTTTGAGCAAGATTCACGGCCGGATAAAAGCTCCCCTCTTCGGAAAACGAAAATGCGCATACACTTGATAAATCGCCGAAATCTCGGCGTAAAAAACCGTAGGAAAACACGTTCCCGAGGGTATCGATCGTGAAATTTCGTACGAAAAGAGCCAATTACGTAATGAGGAACGCAAGCGGAAAAATTGCAAGCCCAAAGGCGGCAGGTAACTAACGCGAGGGTAAACATGGAATACGCGGGAGATGGTGAATTACGAGGAAGCTTTTTCACGTCTCATTTTCCTTCCGAATTTACAGAGATTGCGGGACGCACACGCACAAACGCGCGTGGGTCCGACGTATCTTCAATTTCCATCGCGAGTATCGCCGCGAGCGAATCCAGCTCATTTTTGCAAATGCTGTACCGACTCTCCTTTCACTTTTTAACCCAGTTCTATTGTTATCCACGCCGACTATTCGTCGCGGCAGTTCAATATTCTCGCTTATCCGCTTGTCGCTCCCGATTTAATTCCCATTCTACTCTTTAGCTTGTCAATTTTTTAATTTCCACTATTTTCGATTTATTTTAACAAACCGCAATTGTTTTTTCTCATAAAAATCACTCCGTTGCAGACACACATTTTTTTACACATTTAATATGCCAGTATAATTCATTCAACATCTTCTTTAAAAAAAAAATTTTTTTCTTTAAATAAATTATACTGTAATATTGAATATTTTTTCCAATTCACCCATACATTAAAGTACCGATCCACCTTACGATTTTTTTGACAAATGAAATAAATTTCACGTTGAATTTTAAGAAAGCGTTATTTAAAATTAATTAAAGTACAAGTTTAACTCATTTCGTTGAACATGAAATCATTTTGGTATTCCTTGAGAAACTGCGTCGAACGATGTTCGTCAATGAACAGGGAATAAACTCGTTTCACGTCTTCCATACTTATCTGTTGAAAAAAAAGATAACATAATTTGTACATTTTCTCAAACGAGCACAAAAAATTACTTGTGTTGAAAAACTTTACGGACCTCGGTACTTTTTCTCTTCCGACTAACAAGCGACGCGGTGGTGATCAATTGGATGGCGTATCTCAGAGACGTTTCAAGGGCGATACGAGTAAGCACAGTCAATGCATCATCCGCAATTTCGCAATCCTCTTCTTCGCATCGAATCTTGAGTATGTCTTTCAGCTCCTTTTCGTCGTAAGGGCTGGTTGCCACGATCAACATGCGGTCCAATAAATCGATCGGCAGACCGTGCGGACTCATGTAATTCGTACCTCGGATTTTTGTAATTCCTGCAACAAATGTAATTCGGAATCAGCATCACAAGCATTTATAAAAATTCAGCTTGTTAAATGAGAAAAAGACCTCGATTGGTCGCCATGATAACAACTGGAGACATCTCGTTCTCCAGAGCGCGATTTAGGAAGGAAAAGCACTCGATGTCAAGCATGTGAACCTCGTCGATAAACAGAACACCTGGGACAATCTCGGCTTTGCCTTCTTCGCGCCATTCAGCGACCTTGGAATTGATCTGCTCTCGAACTTCCGACTTGATTTCTCCGGTGTCGCCGGAAAAGAGCGCAAGAAAACCATGCGTCCTACTGTTGATCACGTCAACCTCGTGTAGAGTCACCGTGTGCACGACCTCTTTTCGTTTCTGCAATTCTCCTTCAGGGCACTGGACGAATCGGGTTTGCCCGCCGGTTGCGTCGTAGTCTCGGGCTCGGGTAAAAGAACGGCCAAGTTTGTTGATTTTCCCCGTTGCTTTGTCGATTGTTATCACATCTCCAGCTTGTACCTAAAAATCACAACAATTAAATCAATAAAAATACCCAAATCTATCGTTTAATTAATATTTCAAGCACCTTTTCCTTCATTAGCGAGTCAATCATTTTGTTTCCCAAGTCATAGATTGTCTCCATTTCCGTTGTTTTCAGAGTCAGCTTCCCGACTTTAGCTCCGACACCCGTGGCAGGTCTGTCGACTTGAATCTCCACGACTTCGCCCTCGATGATTTCTGTTTCTTCCTTTATCCGGATACCGATCGACTTTCTAATCGCCTGAGTTAGGGCCTCGGACTTGCTCATATCCAGGGAGTAAATTTCGGAACCAGACATCGACGTGAAAGGAGTGTCTTGTCCCAAGGATTGTGCTAGTCCCATAGCGATCGCAGTTTTTCCTGTGCCTGGGTGACCGGCCAAAAGAATCGCACGCCCAGCTATTTTGCCTTCTTTTATCATTCTCAGGATCACGCCGATAGCATGACGGGCCGATAATTGGCCGACCATTCCCTGCGATATCTGTAAAAAGTTTAGATTTAGTCAAAATAATAAAAAATTTGATATTCGGCATGTTAATGTTGAGTGAACAAAGATTTTAAGGAATGTCAACTGCTTTTTCGGAGTTTATGTTAATGATGAACGTTGATCGTTGGAAAATTGATAATTACAGGACGAGCTTCCAAACTGTCGCTAAGTCCTAGGCCTCGAATATGGGAGTGAGCACCGATGCGCTCTATTCTCGTGATCTCCCGAACCTCCTGGACTTTTGCCGCCGCAATCGCCTGAAAATAAATAGATCGAAGATTAATTCATTTTCTGCCATTTTTATTGCAGAAAATAACTTTAAAACTATCATTTTCAGGAGCAAGGAAAAAATATGTGTTGATTGTCGTAAAAAAAACGTTGGAAAACTTAATTTCAACGAAAGAATTTTTAGGTTATGCCGGAGACTGAAAATGTTTGATCGAAGTAACGCTGCCGCGATGTATGATGAGTAATTGAAAAAATGTACGAACATAGCTTTCACCGAAAAATTAATCGTGCTGCGAATAAAAATATCAAAACACTTCTATTTTCGCAAAAAACACATTTATTGTTGATTAATTTGTTATTGCGGTTTTTCCATTTTCAACGACGAAATGGAAATGTTTGGAAATTTATGAAATTGAAATGGTAACGGAAAATTTTACTTACTGCCATTTTTGAAATTTGAACTTTATATTTGACTTTGGTTTAAACTATAAATAAATGAATAAACACACGAGCGAGCGCAATTTCAAGTCATGGACGAAACGACTAGTTGATGATGGATAAAATCGGTACCAATTTCAGCCCATTCGACGTCACTGCCACCTAGCGCCACTCCTGTGAAACATAGAGTTACACAGAAAAAGCAACTAAGGCACTATAAGCAACATATTTCCTACATTTCTATGTCGGAAAGGTATTCGTGTTATAGTGGAGGATACGGGACAATAGAGAAAATACAGCAACATCTCGTTTTTACAGCAGAAAAGGTTTCTAATTTTCTATAATTGTGGACTGATATTTGTAGAGTCTAGAATTCCCGATATTTCAGTCCTCGGTAGTATAGTGGTGAGTATCCCCGCCTGTCACGCGGGAGACCGGGGTTCGATTCCCCGCCGGGGAGTTTTTTTTTAAATTTTTGATAATTTATTTAACTATATGTCAAGGATAAAATAATTTGAAATCGCAAATATTTTAAATAATTTATTATGGAAAAATGATTTTCTATCAAATGAAACGTGCGTGGATCATTACATTAATCTCTGATCAAATTCAAATATCTTACTCTAAAAAAAAGTATTTTTACAATAAACTTGAGGTATAAAGTAAAATTGAACAAGTAGGGTATCGTAAATTAAACTATACCGAAAATAAAGGTACAAAACAATTTACAGTACAAATGAAGCATGAATAAGATAATATGTATACAAAATAAAAATTCAAACATATTTATTAGTATAAATAAAAATGTACAAAAAATAAGGAAAATCACAAGACGGTTTGTGAACAACACTTTCTTCGCTTTTTATTAAATTTGCCGAAGTAACTTTTTACAGTGTAATTACATATTATATCTAATTACATTTTGAATTGCTTGCGAAGATGGACTAAAATATACATTATGTTAACAGAAGCGCATAGAAAACTTAGTTGACGGGTAAATGTTCAACTTTGCATACTTTCTTCGACACTCGAAGCTCTCAAGTGTGGACACTTTGGGGCTCTGTATACGCTTTCAAAAAGGTAATGAATCTAGAAAAAGGTGAGCGAAGCAGTACCGTATAAATTGCTGCGTCGGGCCTCAGAAGCGCATTCTAAACTTGGGCGTCAGTAAAACAAAATTTACGGTCCTAGTTTAGTTGCTGCTGGCCAAGTTAGTGCTATCTTGGATACATTTTGAGGCTATGCTAAATTACAGTCTCCACTTCCGATCTCCATATTTTGGAGCTTCTAGTGCAATGACACTCGGTTTCCCATTCTTTTACCTATTCGGAACTAAGGACGTTCCCCGCATGGAAAAATATGTACAAAAATATGTATCCGGCAAAATGACTATATTCGAAATATGAACTTCTCCTTCAACATATAAACCTATCAATAATATTTTTGGCAAGACAAGAAAATCGTGGAAAAATAATATTATAACAAAATAAAAATTTGAGCTCTGATTTGTCAAGAAATCAGTAATTATTATTAGTAGAATATTATATATGATTTTTGTAAGCCAAGTCCAATTTCTGGACCTATCACGGCTGAAACAATCTATATATTATTACTACAATGTTTTATGTGCAGCACAGAGTCTTATGGAGTCTACTGTATCAAATTCGTGAATTAACATTTTAAAAAATTCGTCATGTCAATCTTTGGTAGTATAGTGAAACCTATATCCATAGACGAGAACGACTCCGGCAGCTATAGAACAATCAGCCCGCTGCCGAATATCAGTAAAATCTTCCAAATTCATGTAAACAGAAGAATCATCCACATCTTTTGCGAAAAGAAAAACATTATTTCCAATCACTAATTCTATTTCAAGTACCAGCACTCGACCGTGCACGCTATTAGTGTGGATTGATATTTTAAGGTTCTAGAATTCCGGTTATTACAGTACTCGGTAGTATAGTGGTGAGTATCCCCGCTCTAAACTCACTGGGAGCCTACTTTGCCAGAGCGAACACACAAAACGAAAACATGGGCAGCCCAAGGCTAGCGGAAATAGTCAACAAAGTCGCCAACGAACTCGAAACCAAATTTAACACCGATAGAGCCAACAACAATACACTAACACAATTTTCTCACGACAACCCCGCGAATAACCCGTCGTACAAAGACGACCCCGATTTCTTCTGCAACCTGAACAGAATAAGTCAAACCCTAAAACTCTTGAACAACAAAAAATCCGCAGGAGCGGACAACATCCCCAACTTCATTTGGAGATTCAAAACGAAACACATGATTCTTAAATCATGTTTTTCGGATTGATAAATGAGAATGTCATCGTTTCGTTCATTTAGAATTGCGATATCAAAACTTGAGGTAATTGGAAGTTGTAAATTTGAATAAAGATTTTTTCAAATTCGTAAAACATTTAATCTCGAAGGATAATAAAAAGCGTACGATTTTCTGCCGTACTATTATCATTTGCTGGACGGCAGCAAAACACACCCTGTAACACACCCCTTTATTTTCTTCTACAGTATCCTCTTCAATAACATCCTGAACAACGCATACTTCCCTATGGCCTGGAAAATAGCCAAAGTTGTTCCGATACTGAAAAAAACAAAGAACCCCCAAGATCCCTCCAGCTACAGGCCCATCAGCCTGCTCCCGAACATCAGTAAGATATTCAAAAACAAACTAATATCAAACGCCCAGTTCGGATTCTGACACAAACACTCAACCCTACACGCAATGACAAAACTAACATCAGACATACACGAATTCCTAAACAAAGGCCACTTCACTGAAGCCTGCCTCGTGGACTTGGAAAAAGCGTTCGATACGGTCTGGCTGAATGGCCTATTCTTCAAACTAACCAGAGCCAAACTCCCCGAACACATGCTAAAAATACTCTGGGACATGCTACATGGAAAAAAGTTCTTCATAAGCAACAACAACAAAAACTGAAACCAAACATTCGAAATAAAAAACGGCCTCCAACAAGGAACAGTCAACTCCCCGATCCTCTTCAACCTATTCGTAAATGACCTCCTTAACTCTTACGGTTTCAATGATAACAACAACCCTCACAACCTCAAAGCAGCAGGTTCCGCAGACGACATGATCTACACAGCTAACAGTAAACTCGAAACAGATCAAGAAACACTACAGGACATATTCCTAAACAACAAAGCATTCTACAACATCTGGTTACAAAAAGTAAATGACACAAAATGCGAAACCATCCCCTTCCGTCCCCCAACGAGTCAAGTCCACAAAAAATACTGCAGGCAGTGGCGCAACTTTAAAATTAACGCAAACCCAAAAGGCACCACTAAACTCCCACATAACAAAACAGCAAGGTACCTAGGCATACACCTAGATGAAAAATTGAAAATGAATGGACATGTAAAAATACAAATTTGTAATACGTTAGATTTTTTTTACTATTACAGGTATTTCCCCGCTCCTTAAGGCCCGCAAACCGGCAACCCTCCCGACGGCTGACGCCGCGGGAAGGGGGCCTTTTTTCCAAATTCTTAAAAAATCGCCCCAATCTTCTTAGTTCCACAGTCCATCCTTGCACCACCTTCCCGCACTTCCTGGACCTATACTCTTATCCAGATATAGTCAGCATACCCCAGATTTCGTGCGGATGATCACGCGCTCGGAGGCCAAAGAAAATAGCGGAGCGGAGCAAAATGCTTCCTCTGTAATTCAGACTCCATTGAACAAAAGACGCCACAGTGAAATAAGGACACCCGACTCTCCGATGGAAAGTCAGGACCCAGAACACAGCAAAATTGGCACAACACCAGCTACAATGGAGGGGAATAGAGCATTTCTACAATTAGTCCGAGATAGAAAAGTCCCACCAGAAGAGAGAGAGAAAATTGCCAGAATCCTAGGACTAGGAAAATACGGAAGGGAGCATGCGCCAAGACAGGTGTCGCGCAAAGGGAAAGACGGAGAACCGGTTCTGAAGAAGCAACACGCGGGAAGTTCTCCAGAGATGGTAATAGAAGATGAAACGCTGAGCAGCGGTGGGGGCGAGGAAAGGAACAACCTGTCCCCGAAACAGAAAGAATTGGTGAAGGAAATGGAGAGGAAGGCAGATGAGATGCTGCAACTGCAGAAAAGCTTCGAGGAAGAAGAGAAGAGAGAGGGATGGACAAGAGTAGGGGCACCAAGAAGGACGCCGAAGCAAAGGAATACGGAAGAGGGAGGGGGGGTTGTGTCAAGCAACGCCTTCGCAATACTAGGCACGGCCGAGACCGAAAAAACCGGTTGGGTTCCTCTACCAGAGGACCACAGCGACAGGCAGAAACAGCAGGACCTGTCAGCAGAGCAGAGACCTTCCACATCAGAGACAGCAGGAGGAAAACTCACAGGACACCAAGGCAAGGATCTGAAGCAGAAAGGAGATGGAAGAAGACCAGCAATTCACGGTATACGCAGAAAACATTAGGGCAGTCCTAAATTATAACGCGTTTATGGCTTTAAAGAAATTGACAAACAACATTTTTGCAGTCGTCAAGTCCTAGGACATTGGGAGCGTCGCTAAACGCAAATTGAGAGCGAAAAAAGAGCCGCGAATTCTCATTTTTGTAAAAATACAAATAGATAAGGCCAAAAAGGCGTTCTTTGGCGCAAACCGCCTATTCCATTCAAAATTCCTCAACAAAAAAGTTAAAAATCACTTGCTACCTGCTCCTAATCCTACCAATCCTGACTTATGCATGCCCAGCATGGTTTAATGTTTGTCCATCAACAATGGAAAAACTTCGGGTGTTCGAAAGACAATGTCTGAGAGCCTGCCTTGGACTTTACAGAACCCCTGAATCCAACTTCGAAAAATTATATTCAAATAAAATACTTGACAATAAAGCCGAAATTCCTAGAATAGATAACTTTGTTGAAAGGTAACGAGCGGATGATCACGAGATCAGAAGCGTAGGCAAATGGAGGAACGGGTCAAGATGCTGTCGCTGTAACGACGCCGATCCACAAAAGGAGCTACAGCGAGATTCGTACACCCGATTTCCCGATGGACAAGCAGGAGTCGGGAAACACAGCAATACACATCACTCCATCCGCGATGGATGAGAAGAAATCGATCCTGCAGATCATCCAAGACAGGAAAATTCCGACCAAAGAAAAGGAACAGATCGCCAGAATCCTTGGATTCGGAAGATACAGGAGAGAACGAGCGCAAGCACCGAACCATGTGACACGCAGAAACAGACACGGCGAGCCGGAGATGAAAAAACACCACGCGGATAGCACTCCAGCATCCGACAACGACGAGAACATAGCCGACGACAGCGGACGCAAGGATACCAGCAGTATATCCCCGAAACAGAAAGAACTGTGCAGAGATGGAGAAGAAAGCAGAGGAGATGCGACAGTTACAGAAAAGTTTACCAACACCACCGAAAGGATTACAACACAAAAATGTGCGCCAAACAACATGTGCAAAAACGATCAGATCTACGAAAGAATCCAACAGGACGTGCTAGAAATGAGCAGCCTGTTCGTCGAAGCATCAATGTACATCAATTTCTGTCTATACAAGAAATGGGCTGTCGGAGAATTTCCAAAGGAAGCGTACGATTTTCTGCCGTACTATTATCATTTGCTGGACGGCAGCGAAGACAAGTACGTCATGGATACGGAATATGAACAGTAGCGCTGCCCCTTGTATACCGACCGCACCCATGACAAAAACCATCGATCCACAATTTATACGTGAAGCACGCACAACAGTACGCGACGCTATTTCACAATAACCTGTGGATGCACGCCTACACGCGATTGCGACGATTCATGTGGGAGTTTACCGAGGACAAAA
>JABFQM010000873.1:0-27337 GCA_022816865.1 Zelostemma sp. ZL-2020
ATTTATACTTGCGAACATTGTCTTAAAAAACAGTGAAAATGGGGGTGCGTCGCTTTGCCCCGGCTGCGTCGCTTAGCCCCGAGAAATTCATGCTCAGAAAATTGTCGATAACTTTTTATGTGATATTCGCATACCATAAGATAATATATCAAAAGTTGCGCATTGTTATGCCTTATCATATGATACCATACATGACTCGAAACTCAATCTAAGTCAGAAGATATTTGGAAACGAAAAAAAGCGCGTCGCTTAGCCCCGGTCTCCCCTAAGTATTGTGTCTTAGAACGAATAAATACAAATAGTAAGGTAATATTACATTCGAAGCCTGTACTGTGAAAAAAAATAAATAAAGATAGTATTATTGTTTTATTTTCGTCATAT
Organism: Zelostemma sp. ZL-2020; assembly: GCA_022816865.1. Taxonomy (NCBI): domain Eukaryota; kingdom Metazoa; phylum Arthropoda; class Insecta; order Hymenoptera; family Platygastridae; genus Zelostemma; species Zelostemma sp. ZL-2020. Next base: position 382 of record JABFQM010000873.1, read on the forward strand.
TTTTTCAAGTGTACCCGACAATAATTACAGCTTTTATCCTAATTCATCACAGAGTTTAATTTGAACAAGGTAATAAGAATAACAGGAAAGAAAAATTCAAGGTTGTTGGGATTTCTGGTGTTTGCGATACGCGAGCTCTGTGTCAACGAGTAAGACATGCAAAATTGAATATAAGATTCACAAGGTGGGAATCGTCCAATTGTATTCGAGATATTTTCGAACAAGCTCCACTTGATTGCGTTTTCGTGCAGATTTCCTGAATCTTACAACATAATTCTACATTTGTTTTGTGTTCAATAGTGTCGTGAGGTTTCCAGCACATGCTCATTATTACTGTACGCGTAACTAAGCAGACTCATATTTGCGCTGCAGATAAGAATGAGAAATTTTCAGAGACTTCATAGTTAGGATAAACTTTGTTTTGTTCGACGAATCGTCGAGTATTATCTTTTTGAAGTGTTTAGTATCAAGTGCACTTCATCATTCATCAAGGAGGTTGTAATAATTGTGCGTTTTTACAGATTATAGAAGAGTAAACAGGTGAATGTAATTTGTGTACACTTTGCAGTAACGTCTTCAATTTGACTACAGAAATTTGTTCTGCTGAAACACTCTTGGACACTTGTTTTAACAGTGTAACGAACGAAACTGTAAGATAGCAGGTAACTCCGTGAATTTGTATAATTGTATTGAAATGTGCGTCTTGGGAATAATTCAATTGCGTGAGATTAAGAAAACTAATTATATTTATTGTGAACTGAAGCCCTGTATGTTACTGTGGGAAGATTGGTAGGTAACAATGTCATGGGCGCCAAACAATTATTCGCAATTCTGCAGTCAAGGCAACACGTTTTCAGCATGTCAACCCAGCGCGATGATGTTTCTTGCTCTGGTAACGAACATATTTGGAACTTCGGCGGATGGTACTTATTATTTTGTACATACCTTTATAATTTCGGACATTATTTCGGTATCATTCGAGCAATCGAACAAGCCACTAAACTTTGATGTGAAGTTGAAGATTTTATCATAAGTGAACTTCGGGAGAACGCCAAACTTATCGTTGAAGAATAATTAAGAACTGAGAATTAAATATATCTACACTGCTGAAGGCCGATATGTAATGATGAGTGTCTATTTTTCTAGTCTTAAGTGATACTCCAACTGTATCGTAATACATTTTTGACGAAACAAATTGTCTTATTCTGCTTATTCGGAATTTCGGTCTTTTGATTTGTTCTTTTAGTGAACATTGAGCTGTAATGATTCAACGTTGTCTATTTTAGAACCCGCTACACACCGAAGAAATGAAAACGAAACCACGTATGACTTCGTAGTAATTGGAGCTGGATCAGCCGGGTGTGTCGTCGCCAATAGATTGAGTGAAATAAAACATTGGAATGTAAGAAAATTATTATATCTATAAATAAATCATAATGGGATCACAAACAATTTTGTGCCAAGGTGTTGCTACTCGAAGCTGGCGGTGAAGAACCCGAGGCTGCTGATGTTCCTGCTTTTGCACCATACGGAATGGACAGCAGTATAGATTGGGGATATCGAACACAAATTGAGAAACTGTCGTGTAGATCAAGGCTGAACGGCTGTAATTATAATCGAGGAAAGGTAAAAACTGATTCGCACTTTGTTCTTCTTGATCTTCACATTTCCAAAATTAAATCAGTGGACATATTCAATCTTGGCGGAAATGAATTGATGCGTTTCAATTAACAAGCATCATATTTCCAAGGTAATGGGAGGTTCAAGCACGATAAATTACATGGTTTACATACGAGGTAATCGTGAAGATTACAACGACTGGGCCCGACTCGGAAACGTTGGCTGGAATTATGAAGAAGTTTTGCATTACTTCAGAAAGGCAGAAGGCAACCGCGATCGAGATGTAAGTCCGTTCTTCTACATATGAGGCTATTCTAATTTTCTGACGGTCTAATGATGAATTACAGATAGTCAAAAAGAACCCTCAATATCACAGTACCGAAGGCCCTTTATCAGTGAGTCGGTTCCCATACCTAGATGAAAACGCTAAGATCTTGATTAAAGCTTGGGAAGAGCTTGGATATCCCAATACGGATTTCAACGCAGGAAAACAAATTGGTGTTATGGAACTTCAAGCCACGTCAAGAAACGGGCAGCGCGCGTCAGCAAACGACGCTTATATTAGACCGATAAGGCAGCAACGAAAGAACCTCGTAATCAAGACTCAAGCTACAGTAACTCGAATAATCATCGACCCTATTACGAAGGTAGCCACCGGAGTCGAATATCAGGATTCTAGTGGACAAAAAAAGAAAGTTATGGCCACGAAGGAAGTGATTTTATCAGCAGGTTCCATTGATTCGACCAGAATTTTGAAACTTTCTGGAATCGGACCTAAAAAAGAGCTTCGAAAGTATGGAATTGAGATCATCCGTGACGCTCCAGTAGGAGAAAATCTCCAAGATCACGTGAATAGCTTTGGTGTCGTTGGAGTCCTAAGCAACGAGTCCGTTACGACGAAAACTTACGAAGAAAAAGTGAGTGACATAAAGTACTACCTCCAAACGCAGAAAGGACCTTTGTCTTCGACGGGAACATTAAGATGCGGGGCTTTCGCCCAAACCAAATTCGAAAAACGACCAGGAGTCCCAGATATGAATTATTCTTTCGACGGTGCAGTCGTCGAAGATTTCGTTAAAAATCCATCGATCTTTCCAGTGGCATCCGTAACGCCATTGTCTTATTATACTGGTTTCAACATCAGAGTAATCCTTCTGACTCCGAACAGTCGTGGTTGTGTTCTGTTAAATGCAACAGATCCAATTTTCGGCAAACCTCTGATATACCCAAATTATTTTACTAAAAATCCAGATTTGAAAAGATTTGTAGCAGGCGTCAGAATAGCTCTGGATTTATTCAATACGCCAGCTTTTCGTGAAAATAATATCACTTTGCTGAGCGTGCCTATTCCGCCTTGCGACAAATACAAATTCAGTTCTGATAATTACTGGGCTTGCATTGCTATAGAATATACTCATTCGCTGTACCACCCTGTAGGAACCTGCAAAATGGGCCCAGACAATGATTCACAGGCTATCGTTGACCCGAGATTGCGAGTTTATGGTATAAAAAACCTACGGGTTATCGACGCTTCAATAATGCCTGTAATACCAAAGGGAAACACGAATGCACCAACTATTATGATTGGCGAAAAAGGCAGTGATATGATTAAACAAGATTGGATGTAACCGGTTGATATAAGTATTGACCCTCGGTTTTTGATTTTGAGTACGAATTAGTCTAAATGGTAAGGTTACAAAACATTCGCTAACCTGCACTGTGTACAAGTGATAATAAAGATAGCCTTTTTGTTCTATTCTCATTATATTTTTTCGAGTGCACCCGACAAAAATTATAACTTTAGTTTCCATCCATTAAAGAGTTTATTTTGAACAAGGTAATAAGATTAACAGGAAAAAAAAATTCAAGGTTGTTGGAATTTCTGATGTTCGCAATACTTGAGCTAGGTGTCACAACCAGTTCAACATGCAAAAGCGCAATATAGAATTCAGAAGGTGCTAGACGTCTAATTGTATTCAAGATATTTTCACGCAAGTTTGCAGTTGGTTTCGTTTCCGCCCAGATTCCCTGATGAATTACTTTACAATACAGAATCTGCACTCGTTTTGTGTTGAATGGTCTCCTGTGTCTTTAAGCATATGCTCATTATTATCGTGCACGTGTTACTCAGTACACTCACATTTGCGCTGCCGATAAGCGGGAATAACAATAGAAATTCATTTCAATAGAAATTGTCGGGGACTTTAATTGTTGGAATGACCTTCATTTTGTTTTATAAATTGTCGAGTGTTATCTTCCTCAGCGTTTAGTGTCCAGTGCACTTCATTATTCGTGAAGGGTGTCGTAATGAATGTGCGTTCTTCAAGATTATTGAAGAATAAATAGTAAATCTTCAACTATAGAGTATAATTTGTGTACACTTCGCAGCAACGTCTTCAATTCGAATACAGAAACTTGTTCTCCGAAGATACTTTTAGACGCTTGTTTTACAGTGTACCGAACGAAACTGTACAATAACAGGTAATTTCGTGAGTTTGTATAACTGCATTGAAATGTGCATTTTGGAAAAACTCCAATTACATCAGATTAAGATTGCTAATTATATTCATTGTAAGCTAAAGCCCCGTATGTTACTGTAGAAAGATTGGTTGCTGAAAATGTCGTGGGCGCCGAAGAATAATTCGCAATTTTGCAGTCAAGGCAACACGTTTTCAGGATGTCAACCCAACGCGATGATGTTTCTTGCTCTGGTAACGAACATATTTGGGAATTCGACGGATGGTACTTATTATTTTATATCTGACTCTATAACTTTCAACATTTTTTCGATATTATACGAGCAATTGTACAAGCTATTAAACTTGGATGTAAAGTTAAAGATTTGATCATAAGTAAACTTAGATGAAACGTTGCTTTTTCCGTTGAAGAATAATAAAGAACTGGGAAGTAAATATATACTGCTAATCAACGATATTTACTGATGAGTGTTTATTTTTCCATTCATGTATTGGAATACATTTATAATATTACACATTATCTAATTTCGCTTTTTCATAAATCGAGACATTTCATTTGTTCTTTTGGTAGATATTCACTTCTGATGATTTCTTTAACGTTTTCTATTTTAGAACCGGCTACACACCAAAGAAATGAAAACGAAACCACGTATGACTTCGTGGTAATTGGAGCTGGATCAGCCGGGTGTGTCGTCGCCAACAGATTGAGTGAAATAAAACATTGGAATGTAAGAAAATCGTATCTATCAATTAATCATAATGAAATCACAAACAATTATGTGCCAAGGTGTTGCTGCTTGAAGCTGGCGGCGAAGAACCCGAGGCTGCTGATGTTCCTGCTTTTGCACCATTAGGAATGGGCAGCAATATAGATTGGGGATATCGAACACAAGTTGGGAAAAATTCGTGTCGATCAAGATTTAACGGCTGTAGTTATAATCGAGGAAAGGTAAAAACTGATTCGCACTTTGTTCTTCTAGATCTTCACATTTCCAAGATTGACTCGGCGGACAAATTCAATCTTGGCTTACTTAAATTTATAAGTTTTAATTAACAAGCATCATATTTCCAAGGTAATGGGAGGATCAAGCACGATCAATTACATGATTTACATGCGAGGTAATCGTGAAGATTACAACGACTGGGCCCGACTCGGAAACGTTGGCTGGAATTACAAAGAAGTTTTGCATTATTTCAAAAAGGCAGAAGGCAACCGCGATGAAGATGTAAGTCCGTTCTTCTACATATCGGGCTATCATGTTTTTTTGACGGTATAATACAAAATGAATTACAGATAGTTAAGAAGAACCCACATTATCACAACACCAAAGGCCCTTTATCGGTTAGTCGGTTTCCATACTTAGATGAAAACGCTAAGATCGTGATCAAGGCTTGGGAAGAGCTTGGATATCCCAATACCGATTTGAACGCAGGAAAACAAATTGGTGTCATGGAACTTCAAGCCACGTCAAGAAACGGGCAGCGCGCGTCATCCAACGACGCTTATATTAGACCGATAAGGCAGCAACGAAAGAACCTCGTAATCAAGACTCAAGCTACAGTAACTCGAATAATCATCGACCCTATTACGAAGGTAGCCACTGGAGTCGAATATCAGGATTCTAGTGGACAAAAAAAGAAAGTTATGGCCACGAAGGAAGTGATTTTATCAGCAGGTTCCATTGATTCGACCAGAATCCTGAAACTCTCAGGAATCGGACCTAAAAAAGAGCTTCAAAAGCATGGAATCAAGGTCATCCGTGACGCTCCAGTAGGAGAAAATCTCCAAGATCACGTGAATAGCTTTGGTGTCATTGGAGTCCTAAGCAACGAGTCTGTTACGACGAAAACTTACGAAGAAAAAGTGCGTGACATAAAGTACTACCTAAAAACGCAGAAAGGACCTTTGTCTTCAACGGGAACATTAAGATGCGGAGTTTTCGCCCGAACCAAATTCGAAAAACGACCAGGAGTCCCAGATATGAATTATTCTTTCGACGGTGCAGTCGTCGAGGATTTTGTTAAAAATCCATCGATTTTCCCAGTGGCATCTGTAACACCACTGTCTTATTATACTGGTTTTGATATCAGAGTAATCCTTCTGACTCCAAAAAGTCGTGGTCGGGTTCTGTTGAATAAAACGGATCCAATTTTCGGCAAACCTTTGATATACCCAAACTATTTTACTAAAAATCCAGATTTGAAAAGATTCGTAGCAGGTGTCAGAATAGCTCTAGATTTATTCAATACTCCAGCTTTTCGTGAGAATAATATCACCTTGCTAAGCGTGCCTATTCCGCCTTGCGACAAATATAAATTTAATTCTGATAAATACTGGAGTTGCATTGGTACGGAATATACTCATTCGTTGTACCACCCTGTAGGAACCTGCAAAATGGGCCCTAAGACGGATTCACAGGCTATCGTTGACCCGAGATTGCGAGTTTATGGTATAAAAAAACTACGGGTGATCGACGCTTCAATAATGCCTGTCATTACAAAGGGAAACACGAATGCACCTACTATTATGATTGGCGAAAAGGGCAGTGATATGATTAAAGAAGATTGGAAAGTCAGAGAATGGATAACAGAGGGAACGATTCTATAAAAATTGCACTCTGTCATTCAATCAATTCGTTACGAATAAACTAATCGTTCGCCATACGAAAAGACGTGCTTACATTGTTTTTTATTCTCCTCTGCCAGTTTTTCGAAATCTGTACACTTGAAACAAACGTAATTTCAATCTTTCAAATAGTATGAGAAATCGGGTTTTTTGAAGAGGGTCATTCACAGTTTCATTGTACATAAAAGCCTAGACAAATCAAAAAATTCCATAACAAATTCATGTTAACTTGAAGAACACTCAATTTTTGAAAAATAGATATAAATAATCCTTGCTCGAAGCTGAATAAACAAATTTCATTACAGATACGTGAGAAGCAGAAAATTCATATTGTTCTGAAGTATTCAAACAAAGAGGACATCCAACAAGCTTATACACGAAGAATTAATTGCAGATAAAGTTGGAAATCAATATTTTTTCCCCAATATTGAATAACATATTCCTAACAGAAGATGCTATGGAAACCAGCAAACTTTGTACAGTTTTATTCAACTGAACAAACGTTTTCTTCAAGTCATCTCAGTGCCATGATGTTTTTTGTACTGATGACCACACTTTTTAGAAATTCAGAAGGAGGTATTATAGTTTTACTAGTTATTTTATAAGTATTATAAAATTATAAAAAAGAGCGTGTAATTAGACTTTCAAACAAAGTGTCAAATTATTTAGTTTATGATAATTTTGGAAATTCTTAAGGGCAATTGTAATCAGTTTAATCACGCTTCTTGAAAAATCATATTTCATGTCTCCAGGTTCTTTTGAAACCTCAAATACAGAAAATGAATATGACTTCGTAATAATTGGAGCAGGATCAGCAGGTTGCGTTGTGGCCAACAGATTAAGTGAAATCCGAAACTGGAATGTAATTGTTTGAATCAAATTGAAATTAACAACAAGTCAAAACTAAATCATAGACTTACGTTAAATACTTGGGGTGTGGTTTGTACTTCAGTTCGCTTGACGGTTAGATTAATCTTTTCACCCAGTTCCTTACAAAAAAATCTCTATAAATATATTTCAAAAACTGCATTTTCAAATAAGAAAGAAAAAAGAAAAAGTGGCTTGAAGAACAAAACGTAACCCCAGTAATTATTGAAAATATTCACTTTTCATGAACGATAATAACTACAATTAAAATATTGAAAACGTAGATATTGCTGCTCGAGGCCGGTAACGATAAGCCTGCGATTGCCGACGTTCCTGCTTTTGCACCTTTGCTAGAAGGTAGCAATATCGACTGGAGTTACCGAGCACAGCGAGATAGTCGAGCATGTCGATCAAATAAAAACGGTTGCGAAGTTCCTCGAGGAAAAGTACGACACTTTGATTCCCAACTAATTTCGTACTTCATTCGCTCAAAATTTCACTATTAATTCCCTACAAAATTATTTGCGAGAGTGAACTTTGACAGAACCAAATATTCCACAGGTAATGGGAGGTACGACTGTGCTGAACACCATGATTTACATCCGAGGCAACCGCCATGATTACGACGACTGGGCGAGACTCGGAAACAGGGGCTGGAGTTACGAAGAAGTCCTGCCCTATTTCAAAAAGTCGGAAAACAATAGCGCTGCAGACGTGAGAAATTTCTTTCAACCCAAACCAATTTTTCTCTTTTTCCCAACGATTAATTCCGCCATGAATTTTAGATCGTCAAAAAGAACCCTCGTTATCACGGAACCGAAGGCCCTTTGACAGTAGACAGAGCTTCGTACGTAGATCCTAACGCAAAGATCTTGATCGACGCTTGGCAAGAGCTTGGCTACCCCAAAACCGATCTCAATGCTGAAAATCAGATCGGCGTGATGGAGTTTCAAATGACGACAAGCAACGGAGTTCGAGAGTCAACGAATAAGGCCTTTATCGAGCCAATAAGAAATCAACGGAAGAAACTCGTGGTTCAGCCCCAAGCTAGGGTGACTCGAATTATCTTCGATCCTGTCACCAAAGCAGCTTCCAGAGTCGAATATCAAGATTCATATGGTCAAATGAAGACGGTAACAGCCCAAAAAGAAGTGATTCTATCAGCTGGTGTTATTGATTCGCCTAGAATTCTCAAACTTTCCGGAATCGGGCCCGAAGGAGAGCTTCAAAAGTATGATATCAAGGTCATCAAGAACGCCGCAGTGGGAGAAAACTTGCAAGACCACGTGGACAATTTTGGAATCATCGCGGTTTTGAGCAACAAAACTTCGACGACGAGATCCTACGAAGAGATGGTGGATGATGCGAAGAACTACCAGCGAAATCACTCAGGTCCGCTCTCTTCGATCGGTGTTTGTATAGCTGGTGGTTTCGGTCAAACCAAATTCATGACGAGACCTGGAGTTCCAGACATGAACTACAATCACAGAGCAGTATTCTACGAAGACGCTTTGAGAGATCCCGCGACAGCCTTTCAAAACCCGAACTTATTACTCTCTTATTACGATGCCTTCGTTATCTTGCCGACCTTGGTAGCGCCCAGAAGTCGAGGTCGCATTTTGCTGAATGAAACGGATCCAGTTTTTGGAAAACCTCTTATATACGCCAACTTGTTCAGCAAAACTCCGGATTTGGAAAGCCTTTTGGAAGGGATAAAGATAGCTCTTGGTCTTTTCGATACGGAAGTCTTCAGGAAGAATGATATAAAGCTTTCGAAAGTGCCTTTACCGGCTTGCAAAGAGCACGATTTTGGGTCTGATCAATACTGGGCTTGCACTGCGCAAGAGTATACGATACTAAATTTCCATCCTGTCGGAACTTGTAAAATGGGACCTCAGACGGATTCGGAAGCTGTGGTTGATCCCAGATTGCGAGTTTATGGGGTTAAAAATCTTCGGGTTGTCGACGCTTCGATTATGCCTGTTACGATAAAGGGAAACACAAATGCTCCAACGATTATGATCGGCGAAAAAGGCAGTGATATGATAAAAGAAGATTGGAAACACTGAGAACGAAGAATCGATCTTTACAATAGTTACAATAATATATAAATGTTTATTGCAGCCATAATTGGACTCGGTTTACAAAAATCTAACCACACACATACACATAAACCTACACGGGTTTCATAGTTACAATAAATAATTGATACGTTTGTTAATGAAGTTTCAGTGCTGGGTTATTGAAGAATGAAATCGGCGAAAAATGGATTCCAAGCTTTTGCAACATCGATAAGTGACATAAAATAATGTCAGTCGACCGCTTGTAATAGTGAAATAAAAAATTATCATAATTGTATTCATACGGAAAAGTTGCATGATCCCGAAGTTCAGCGTGATGGGCGTGCATCGTCGCCAACATTATCCAAGTTATTACGGGATTGCAAAAGATAGACCAGAAAGTTGAAAGGAAGTTTTGACACGTTCGAATAATCAAGTTAATGAGGAAAATTTAATCTCAACAAACGCGATGTTCACGGATTGAGAAGACGATGATGATGTAACTTATGGAATGTGAGATTAATTTTAAAAATTGTTACTCGATTAATGAATTACATCGGATAATTTCTCCGAGGATTAATATGCTTCGATAGATTTGCACTTTCCAGCGTGCTTCACTTGACAAATGAACCGTGAAATATTGCGTACTGAACTTGACTTAAACGATCGTGATATTTCTTTCACATATTCCAGAGACATCGATTGAAAACAGATTCTATTGTTCCAAGGGAAGCCTTGCTTCGCTGAAGAAGCCGTCGCATTAGTAACTCACTGATCCGAATTCTTATAAACAATGCTTAAACGCAATTAATAAATCGTATCAACATTTCACTTGTTTTGATCGCTGAAATTCAATTCGAAAAATGAGAATAATTACAATGGACTGAGTTTTTTGTAGTGTTCTTTACGATATGAATACTGCATGAAAAAATACTTTGCTATCATGCATTTTTATCGTACTTTGTTAATAATTTACGACATTTTTTTCGAGTCGTGTCAGTTACAATATAAATTACATCGCAATTCTTACGATATCGTTTTCCTAATATGTTTTTTTAAATTTCTTGCATTTCTTTGTACCTTCGTAATAAAAATACGATAAAATAAATATATAAATTTGCCTATAATCCCGAAGTTTTCTCGGGTACACGGAATTTCGTCTGTCTTATCTTCGATCGCTGTTTCTTCGATTTATATTTATCTCTTTTCACTTTCACACCAACATTTTTTACAGAAAAACATAAAAAACCTAAAGTTATTTCAATTACCATGCTTTTTTATCCAAGTTGTATTTTCTTCTAAACGAATTTCTATCATGTTTTCAAGTGTTTATACTTTTTTTTCGTTCTGAGCAATACATACGTAATTTTTGCCCAACGTTTTCAATTGTGTTTTCTTTCGACCCCAATTTCAACACTCGAATTTTACATAAGAAGAATAACTATGAAATAGATCGATAAAAATCGACGGAAAACGCACTATTTTTGTTCATCCAGCGAGAAAGAGATCCATTTTTTTCAATTAACTCACATAAACTTTTTTACCCTCATGAATCGAAGCCAATGCTTCATTAAAAAGTCATTTCCTGTTTTTAAACTAGTTTTTTGGCTCCAGTTTCTGACAGTTAAAGAAAACAAACTTCCGAAATCGATTATTTAACAAGGGAAAGTAAAGAAAACGAATCACAAGACACGCAAAAAGTCAGCGATGGACTAAAATCGTTTGGGTAATTATCTCCCGAAATTCGCCCTATAGACCCAGGAGTTATGCACAACTACCATGTGGGTCAGTCCCCATTTTAGAGTGGTGGTAATACTGCATGGTTTATATGTTCAACCTTATGTCCTGGGCTCTCAGTCTTGCGCTTTCACTGACTCTACGAACGGCCTCATCACACAGTGATCTCAAGTGATGTGGGACTTTATGGTATATTAGCAAGTCATGAGTAAGTAGTTCGCTTTTAGCACCAATCATCGCGAAGAAAGACGTCTTAATTCTCATTCTATGAACTCAATTTCTTCCAAATTAAAAATGCAGCAGTTTCGATCGCGGTTTAGCGGGACGAAAAACAAATTTTACAATGGGCAGTAAACCCTTTTTTTCGCCCGTAATTATTATGATTAAAAACTCGGGTTTTTACTAATAATCACGCTGATGAAGTAGCGATAGTATTTTCCGGCTTGGAACGAGCGCTATTGTATTGCATCACTGTCGAGAACGGGATAGTCACGATTACGTGCAACCGGTAGCCCGGCACGTGGACTCGAGCATTCGGCTCGTCCGATCCCTGTTCTGACTCGAATGTGTAATTAGACATTTGCCTTCGTTATCGATGTTATTTTAGAAAACGATCCACGGGTGTTAAAGCCGAAACAAACAGTCGTTTCACCTTTCACACTTTCCGGATCTTTTATTGTGCAAAGCAATTTCGAGAAACATAAAAAACAAAATCAATACACGTTTTTTTCCGTTCGTTTTTCAACAGCGTTTTTCAAATAAAAATATAATAAGCGATATAAATTTCTCACAAGCAAATAAAAACTCCATATTCATCTCGAAAGATGATAACTTCTCAATTATACCTCGAGTCGTTTCCAAAATATATTCAGCAACGAGAAAAGATGTTGCAAAATATTATTCCCAGTGCGGTATTATTCAAAAGCACGAATGTGAAATTGGTTGGATCGAGTCGAGTTCACGTTTCGACATGAAATTTCTCGCCGCGGTAACATTCTCCGAGACAGGGTCGCGAAAGGGAACATTGCGTTGGGCTTCTTTAACCGGATCCGCGATTTAATTCGAACACAACGAAGTTCAAACATCCAATGCAGTTTTATAAAGGCGAATACCATAACTTTCATTTCTCGATTCCACGTTGCTTTCGCCATGCGAATGATATTATGACATCTCGTTTAATGCGAATATAAAATATTCCGAAAACATTCGGCTCTGCTTATGAAACCGCAGTTCATATGTAAATTTTAAAAAAAAACCAAAAGTTCAAACCACTTCCATTGTTTTCAGTTTGAAGTTTAGAAAAAAGGGTGGAAATGGCCGTCGTGGCGATAGCGGGGGTAGGAGCCCTGATTACAGCGATAATTCCGGTCCTAATCGCCGCTTTGAGGTATTTTAATTACGATCTCATGGACCTGGAGAATCATCCCCGAGTGACGAAAAATCTCCGGCTCGAATACGACTTTATCGTCATCGGAGGCGGCTCTGCTGGAAGTGTCATTGTCAATCGACTGACGGAGAATCCCCAGTGGAACGTTCTGCTGCTGGAAGCTGGGGGCCACGAGACTGAAATAACTGACGTGCCGATTCTGTCGCTCTATTTGCACAAGAGCAAAGTGGATTGGAAGTACAGGACACAACCGCAGGATTCGGCTTGTCAAGCTATGAAGGATCAACGTTGTTGCTGGACCAGGGGAAAAGTGAGTATTATAAATCCCGATTAATTAATTGTTCCATCAATTGGGACAAATGGACCAAGAAAAATTTGGAAATTATTTAAAACTATGATCGATTTTTGAGAAAGATCGATTAATAAGAATCGAATTTTTCGGGATCTTGGAAATAATCTAAAAAAGTGAAAAAAATCACTATTCATCTCGAAATAATACTTTAAATTTTTGCCGGAATAACCTCAGTTTCCATAGATTTTTTAGCGATTTTCCGAATTCTTGCAATCGTAAAAAAACGACAATTTGCGAGGAAAATTGTGTTGTTCCGAAAATTTTACTTCAATTACTAAACAAACAAATTAAAAAGTTTTCATTGCTTCACAATACGCTTGAGAAAATGAATTTTTGCTCGGCACGTCGATAACTGGGACATCCGCCTTAATTGTTCTTTAAAATGCAGAAATACAGCGCAAATGTGAATTACGAAATGAGTCATTTAGCACGTGTTTCCTCCGACGCGTTCTCCGTGTAATGACGAGTCAATTATTACAGTCTCTTTGCAAAACGATGCCATTTTCCAGACGTCTTAAACGAAACTTTCCCTTCAATTATTGCCTTGGAATCATTTCCATGTTAAAATTGCTCTGAATCTTTCATGGTTTTTACCTCCAAAAACTTTCGTTAAACAGCGCCGGGGCGTGGACAAAAAGCGTGAAAAGAAAAACACGAGTTGCAGGAAGTAATAGATACCGATTTCGTAATGAAGGTGCCTACGTGATAGTCGAAGCGAGCTCAAGAACGCGCGTGCCCGAGATGATTTCCGTTGCGTAACCGAAAGAGGAAAAGGTGAATTTCACTGCGATTAACGAAAACTGCGTTTCCCCCAAGGCCGGCGAATCGTGCAATCGGACGATTGCCAAATACAAACCCGGGCCAATCCCACGGAAAGTCAAGCGCGATACGCGCGATAGTATGACTAACAAATTCGTTACTGGCATTGAAAAAAATCGGTATAATCAAGTCATAAATTTCCGCGAAGCGCCAAAGATGCGCCGAATGAACCGCAAAGAAATTTCGGGTTTTTTCGCCTTTCGATGAGGCAAAAACCTTTCGTTGTCTTTCCGAAATCGCTGTTCAAACACTCTCTTTTTTCGCAAGGTTTTGGGCGGCTCTAGCGTTCTAAATACGATGCTTTACATCCGGGGGAACCGGCGGGATTTCGACCAATGGGAAAGCTTTGGTAACCCAGGCTGGGGTTACGAGGACGTGCTGCCCTATTTTAAAAAGTCTGAGGACCAAAGAAACCCGTACCTAGCCCGCGACAAAAGACACCATAGCACCGGTAAGTACGCTGAAGTAATCCCGGAAGGAGACATTAAACAGACACAGGTTAACGATGCGCACATGCCAAGTTTGACCTTACGTCGCAATCGCTGCGCCCAATCCTTCTCGCTCTTTTTGCGCGTCGCGGAAAACGTCCTTTGTTCATTCGGGTAATCTCTAGAAAGTTAGGTTGTCTGTACCTTGTTACATCGATTACAACATCGATGTATTATCGCAACGTCTCGCTCTTTCAATTATTGAAAAACCAATAATGTTTTTCATCATAAAATACCCACCGTTTTTCTCCCAATAAACATATCGTAATTATTCAAACTTTTTTACATCAGAGAAAGTCGACTTTAATAAAACCATAAACCGATTCGAAAAAATTCAACTCCAAACATTTCTCTTGCAATTGAAAATCGTTCAAATAATTGATGAAACATTCTTTAATCGGTCACGTTCTAATGCGAAATATTCGACCGGTTTCGCCGGCAAAAATCTTGTTGGTCAATATTTGACCGAACCAAACTGCAACGTGAACTTATAGCTCGCAATAAAACCTAATTCGAAACATGAGATTACATAAATTCTTTGCATCAGGCTCGATTAAATACACGGCAGATTATGTGAATCTGAAAACTATCAAAGGTCATTCAATATAAAATCATCTCTCATTAATAGCTGTTATCCAATCGAAAACTTTCTTCCCGTATAAATTCTACGACATATTCCCAAGTTCTTTTTATCCGCAGGTGGTTACCTGACGATCCAGGACTCTCCCTACAACACCCCCTTAGGCCCCGCGTTCCTCCAAGCGGGGGAAGAAATGGGTTATGAAATAGTCGACGTGAACGGCGCCCAGCAAACAGGTTTCGCTTTCTGGCAATTCACGATGCGCCGCGCGACCAGATGCAGCTCCGCCAAAGCCTTCCTCCGGCCCATCCGCCTCCGGCCCAACTTCCACCTCGCCCTCTGGACCCACGTGACCAAGATCCTCATAGACCCGAAAACAAAACGCGCCCACGGCGTGCAGTTCATCCGGAACGGCATAAAACAAGTGGCCTACGCTCGGAAAGAAGTGATTCTGTCCGCGGGAGCGATAAATTCCCCGCAGCTTTTGATGCTTTCCGGAGTAGGCCCAAAAAGGCACTTGGAAGAGCTCGGGATCCCGGTGATTCAGGAGGCCCCGGGCGTGGGGCAGAACTTACAAGACCACATCGCCGTCGGCGGTTTGGCCTTCCTCATAGACTACCCAATCAGCACCGTGATGAGCCGTTTGGTAAACGTGAACACCGCCCTTCGCTACGCCATCACCGAGGACGGGCCCTTGACCTCTAGCGTCGGTTTGGAGGGCGTCGGCTTCGTCTCTACGAAATACGCGAACCAAAGCGACGATTGGCCGGACATTGAATTCATGATAACCTCGTCCTCGACGAATTCCGACGGCGGGACCCAAGTCAAAAACGCTCACGGCCTCACCGACGAATTCTACAACGAAGTCTTCGGGAAAATCAACAACCGCGATGTCTTCGGAGTTTTCCCGATGATGCTGCGACCAAAGTCCCGGGGCTTCATTAAACTCAGGTCGAAGAATCCTTTGGAGTACCCTCTGCTTCATCATAATTATTTAACGCACCCGGACGACGTCGATGTTTTGAGAGAGGGGGTCAAAGCCGCGATCGCTTTCGGCCAAACCAGGACCATGCGAAGTTTCGGGGCGCGATTCCATGATAAACAAGTGCCAAATTGCAAGCACTTGGACCCGTTTACGGACGATTATTGGAACTGCGCGATAAGGCAGTATACCATGACGATTTATCACATGAGTTGCACCGCGAAAATGGGACCCCCCAGTGACCCCATGGCGGTTGTGGATCCGAACTTGAGGGTTTACGGGGTTCATGGGCTTCGGGTTATCGATGCTTCCATTATGCCGACCATAACCAATGGGAATATCAACGCGCCGGTGATAATGATTGGGGAAAAAGGCGCGGATATGATCAAGGAAACGTGGGGAAAAAGAAGACGCGCTTTTGGGAATTCGAGCGCTGGGGTTTCGTGACGAAACTGAGTTTTTTAGGAGAAAGACAGTTGATGAATAACGACGGGAAACGCGCAATTCAAAGGTGTCGGTTCAAGGAGTTCGCAAGTCGGCGAATGTGAAAGTTGCAAGATGCAATTGACTTTGAAGGGGATTAATGAGTTTGCATCGTACAAAATGAGTTTTTGTCAGTTGCAAGGGTTTTGATTGCGCGTTGAGTTGCTCAATAATCTTATAAGAACGTGTACATAATTCCTGTGTAATTCACGAGTCAGTTGGATGACGTAGACTAAGTAATTTATTAGCGATGAAGTTTACCGAATGTACCTCGCCGCATCAATGGCGAACGAGTTTTCCACGCGCGGAAAATTCCGAGTAACCGAAGCGGGGCGAATGAGTCGAGTTAGTGTTGCTGGTGCAACTAATTTGATGCGAGATATCTGTGGCTTCCCGAAAGAGCAACTTTCGTTTCTTTTTTCAGAAGACGTTTTAATGGTTTTTGTACTTTTGTCTGTGAATGTTTTTCTTCGCTTCTTTTTCGAGTCTATAAATTAATTATGGGATTACTTTTCGATGAATCATTATTAGTTTCATAAAAAATTGTTTGATCAGCTGGTTTTATTCGACTTCTTTTTTGGTATCTTTCGAGGTTCAAGTTTTTTCTTATTGATTTTTCAACTCCAAATTTCGCGTTTTATCTAAATTTGAAGATTCCTGATTTAGAATTTAATAATATTAATGGCGGAAATTAAGAAATACTTTTTTTTCAATATTTTATTTTTCAATAAACGCAAGCTAATGTTGATGTATGAAATATTTTTTGTATCATCAATAATCAGCGATGAGTTTTGTAATTAATTTGTAGACTTAAAGAAAAAGGTGCTAAAACTTTCGAATTTAATATTAATTTGCTTTCAAAAGCGAATAGTTAAATTGTCTTTTGATCTAAAATATACGTGTTGTAAATAATTAATACTTTACATAAGAACTTAAATTTATTTTTTACATTTTGTCGCTATTCAATTTATAATTTGATCATTTTTCGGAAACAGGCACTGTAATTCATTTTGCATTATGTTTCAGACAAATTAAATTTAAAAAGCCACGAAAAACACATGACAAATTCATTTTTTCTCAAAGAACGACATTTATTTTCAAAAATAAATGGTTCAAAAATAGAAATTTCCCAATCAAGTTTTTCTTTAGGGAAGCCATAGAAATTCAATTACGTTTTCGTGATGTCTAATCTTTTTTATTCCAAGCGCTTTTACTATCAATTAAAATTAATGCATTCAGTGACAGTATTACATGTAATTCTAACCCGCAAAGTATTTCTCGGAATCAAAAGTCCACTTTGCCATGTTCTCCTCAGGAAAATATTGACCTAACAATATAAACGATAGTCAATTAGTGAATAGCATTTAGCCGAAAGAAAACGTGTCTGTTTCTATAAATATTTCCTCGTAAAATGATTAATGGTATTGCGTGTCGATAATAAACTCCCATAAAACGAGGCTTTACGGTATTTCTAACGACTTTATCACTCGAGAAACAAAGAGAAAGAAACGATCGTCTCATAAATTTATGTACCTAAAAATCGTTAATTTAGACATCGACTCCTGCTTCTATGCGATTGTCAAGGCATAAGAAAATAAAGATAATTGTCAAGATTAATTGTTCTCTCTCACTCCCATTCCTTCTGTTCAAATTTTCGATTGATAAGACAGTTTAAATGAAAATTATTTCGGTCATTACAAACAGTTGTAGACACATACGCGATCACGGTTCCAAGATTACTCGGTTTCACCTGCAGATTATATAACCGAACGAGTTCAGAACAAATTGCAAAATAACCACGTTACCTTGACTTCTCCCGAACGATCTGTTTTCAAAACATTTCGTTTTGTTCGTCTGAAAACGCGCCAATAAACAATCTTCGTCCGAAAAAAATTAAAAGTTTATCGAAAGAACGCTACTTTTATTTTCGTCAAAGATTTCTTTAAAAACGCTTGATATTTTATCGACGTTCTTTCGAGAGAAAGCACCGAACTCGCTTGAAACTTCGGAATCGTAGCGCAATCTGTAGGGGAAAGTCAACGATTTCAAAGAAATAGCATCGTCGGTAATAACGAACAAATATTCGTGATTAATTTGAGAGTATCGTAGAAAGGTTTATGCAAATTTAAAAAAGCTTATAGTGTCTATCCCCCGATAAACCTTGCGAACTTGCCAGGTTTTACGACGAATAATTCAGCCAAGTGTACATGCAGCGCAGGGGACGCTAATCCGGTGAAAAATGCGTTTTCGAATTCGCGCGTGAAGGCACGCGTGCGACTTTTCTTTCCGCAAACGATCAAAATTCATTCCACGACTCGATCGCGCCGGAGAAATGGTTTTCTTCGTTTCGAAACTCGCGAACGTCGACACTTTTACGTCCGATTAGAAATTATTGTAATTTTAAATGTAAAATTGCGAACGGGAAACAAGTTGAGGTGTCAAGGCGTTGTTTATTCTTTTAAAAAGGAGCAAGAAACGCTAATTTCTGCTATGGCCTGTAATTTCGTACATTCATGCAAACGACTTCCGACACGCAACAATTTTCCGTGTCATATTATGTGCTTCCGCACGTAATTGCAACGAAGTAAAGGTGTCAAATGCTACTTATTTCGTCACTTTTACCTACTAATTTACACGCGAACGGCCTTATCCACGTTTCATTTTAAAAATAATATGTAGACTTGAAAACGTTCGTGAAAAACATATAATTGAAGATGAATTGATTATTTAATAGTTTGAATTAAATAAACAAGCGCGTCGACGATTGAATAAAATTCGGAATGAATTTGAATGAAAATCCATTCCAGTTTAATTTATTATGGGAATTCGAAAATAATTTTGATCAAGTATTGATCAAGTATTTGTTTTAATTATTTTAAATCAATTTTTTCTCATAAAACTATAAAGTTTTTCGTTTTTTGAAATTTATTTATCAAGTCGATGATTGATATTCAGTTATCATGGAATGTGAATTCCCGATTAAAATATTCATTTTTTGATCCACTTCAATTTTGTTCGAACTTGATCCAAATTAATTAAACCCAAACTATATTGATTTTTTAACGGCTTTTCAATCAATTTTTTGTTTGATTAAATCATTAGGTTCTCAATGTTTTATTCATCACATTTTTCCAGATAATTTTGATTCAGTGAATTCAGTCATCATTTGATCGAAACTCGAATTATTAGAATCGGTCGAAATTGATAGAAAATCCAATTAAAATATCGATAGAACTTTCATTCAATTTCAATCATGCTCTAATCAAATATTTATCAAATGATAATCAAAATATAATTTATTCCAAACTTATATTAAAATTCCATGATAGCAGTAATTTCATCAATTTCATGTGCAAATTCAATCGAATTAATTCCACCAATCATCAAATTGGTTTCTTATGCATTACAAATAAATTTTTCATCAATCAAACCATCAATTCCTTCATTTTAAATCCATTCGTTCATTTATTCATTAATTTTCCACATTTTTCGTCCAAACAAACAGCGATATTTTTCATCGTTGACGATTAAAAAAATCGTAATTCCCATGACAAAGCAACACTTCATCAACATCCCCGCAACTTTCAGCTGTAATTACTGCAATCAATAAGCAAACAAAGTGCGAGCAACAATTATTTTATCACTCCGCATTGTCCTAATCGTGGAATATTTTCTCACGCGATTAATTCGCCTACTACGACTTTCTATAAACTTGATTCCCGCGCAAGTTTACGGTCAAGGCCGTCCGGGATTCGGTAGAGGTAGACGCTCTTATTCGCGCCTAGATCTCATCTTTTTACTGAGATGCGAGTTGAATGGCACGGCTCTTTCGAGCGAAAAGGGAGAAAGTACACGGGTTCTGTTGGCACGTATCTCACGCAAGCCGGGAGAAAGACGGTTACACGTAACACGAGCCAGGACCATGCGCGATAACTGCTTCATTGCACTCGAAACAGAAATCCAATGGAACGTGTCCATTGTTAACAAATATTGAATCGGTGAAAAAAGAGAAACCGGCTGAACAAAGACACTTTTATCCTCCCAAAAAAACGCACCGACTAATTATTTCGATTTCTCATTTAAGAGAAACGAGTCTCGAAAGTACTTGGGGACTTTTGGGTGTCCGAGTTACTAATTCCCTTTTTTTAGAGCTTCTTGTCGTCAATCCGGGTTTTCCGATGAGAAAACAAAGGACGAATTTCGGTGTTTCCGCTGTAAACGAGCACTTTTTTTGCGCGTCTACGAAATGGTTTTATACGTAAAAAGAAGTGAAACTGAACTTTCACGGCCGAACCTGTCGCGGCTAATCAAAAATTCAACGGCATTTTGCCTTTTTTCGCGCGATTGGAAACGAACGAAAACGTTTCGCGAAAAAGTATAAACACGGATTCACGGAGGAATCGCTGTCGCGGGACTTTGACCTCCTTTCCGAACTCGACGTGACCTCGAGAACGACCTTGGAGCTTGCCCTGATCTTGAAACTTGCGAACGGGAGCATTTCTCTTCCGGAAAAAACTCCGAGAGAAGTCAATTTCTATTTCCGATTTTATCGCTTTCTTAAAACACCGACTTTTAAAATGTCCCCAAATCGTAGACAATTAACAATACAATTTCGCGATGATGTTGCCCTCAATTTGTCGAGGCAAAATCGATTAATCACCGAAAAAGAAGAAAACGTTTAGTAAAGCATAATGATTCGTGATTAAAACGAATACATGAATATCGCATCGTGTGATTAGCGAGAACGCGCATAAAAAATAACTCGGATAATTTATAACACTTTCACCTTTTAATACGAGTACGTCGAGTAAGAAAATCACGCTTTGATGGATCGAAGCGACCCAAAAGGCCCAAGCAAATTCACGAAAAATAAAAAAAACTACGGACATTGTTAGGAAACGGCGTTGATTCTCGGTGAAAAGAAAGATTCCCCCATTGGCAGAGAGAAGGACCGAAGTGACAGCTGAGAACTGAATGACGGAGTTGGCAGCGAGAGGCACCAGTGGGGATCCCTCGCGGGTTTCAGACTGGTTTTCACTATTCGCAATCGCCATGCAGTACACGCCGCACTGCCTTCGAATCCAGCCGGGACTGCTCCTAACGCGACATGCAACGTGCTCGCTTTTACCTCGTAGACTCGCGCTGAAACGTCGATTCTCGTACCTGGGAAATGCATTAGGGCCAATCGCGCTCCCGAAAGTACCCAGGAGTAAAATGCAGTGTTTAGAGCGCGCATGCCCAGCGAAGCCTCCGGATTGGTGACGAGTAACGGTAAGACAACGAATGAACTAATAAAACCATCAAATGGATTCTTGTGCGCTGCGATAGAAGGTAACTTAAAAAAATGGCTTTTTTCGGGGTATTTTCGAACCACTTCCAAAATGTGCAATTCGCGTTACCCGCGGTATTTTTCGTACGTTTCCACGACGATTTTCGAGCCCTGAAAGTTGCGAATTCTTGTAGAATAGTGCATTGTCCTCGCAGCATTGGACGACAATCTATGTTTAACGTAGAAAGTAGTACGTACCGAAAGGAGACCCGCTATAATATAAATAAGCAGCTGCAGAATCTTTGGAGGGCAGAAAGAGAGAGTCTTCTCTTAAATATATAAAATTCTTTGCTCTCGAAAAGATCCATTAATTACCGCGTACTCGAGAAACCTACGAGGCAAAAGCCATGACTTTCCTTAATCATACTGCAGCATCGGGAAAAGTTCATTCTACATTCCGCTGGGAAATTATCGCGTTTTGCATGAAGCCTGCGTTTTTACCGACGAAATAAAATGCATTGAATGGAATTATAGGTCCCACGGAGCGACGCGCGTCTGTCCATTTCCTGAATGGCCAAGCGAAAATGCCGGTGGGCTCGTTTCTTGGCTGGAGTTTGGTTCCGCTTTTCGCGATTGGCTTCACTGTTTTCCGGTACAACAATGCGGACCCGGAATCTCATCCAGCCGATACACGAGAGGTATTAAAGAAGAACAAAAATCTTCTTGTTGGAAAATCACATTTCAATGAGAATTTCAGATACTTTGTTTTTGGAGAAAGAATATTAATTATACAACATTAAAATTAATTTAAACTTGTGGGAAAAAACTCCGGAAGAAGTATTAATATTTGGCTCTGTTTTTTTTCTAAAAAACCAAATTTAGTCGATGGTTATAAACTTTTCTTCAGTTAAACGTTACGTCAGGAAAATTTGAAATATCAATAGTTTACTACTAAATATTGCGAAATGATTGGAATTTTTTAAAGTCTGATTATAAAAGAAAAGTTTCCTTAAATTAATCCGATTAAATGCAAATTTTGCGTATCATTAAAAAACAGGTAGACACTAATTTTTTAGAAATTTCAACTTGGCTTATCTCGTTGTAAAAATTAAAAAGTTGCTGAATTTTTTAACTGTTGGAAATTAACCTAATTGAATTATAAATTAATCAACTTTCAGATGATATGAATATTGCAAGATGAACAACTATTTTACGGCAAAAATATAAGAACATCCTACCATGATAATAAATAAACAACTCGAGTTTTACCATATAAAAGTTATTAATAATTGACAATAGATTTTTGATGCTGCGACTAAATTATTTTCTTAATGAACAAACAATAATTTTTAGCAAATTTCTAGCGAAAACAGAACATGCAATTTTTCATTTAATCAAACCATCAAATTCCTCATTTTAATTCGATTGATGATAAATATTCAATCATTATTCAACGTATAAATTTAAATAAAAATTGATTAAAATAGAACTCATTCGATTTCACCCGACCTGTAATCAAATATTGATCAAATTAAAATGTAAATATAATTTTTAAAAGCTTCTATCAATATTCCACGACAATCGCAACTTTATAATTCAAATCCAAATTCAATGAAATCAATTAACGAATGATTTCCTCTTCAATTTCACGACGAACACGCTTCATTTCCACCACAAAAGTTAATTAATCTTTTATCCAAAAGTTTCAAGCATCAATCGTATAAAACATTTCAACATTTCCAACCCCATTCAACAATTCCAAAAATCGATACTCCCGCGTTTCTTTTTAAGAAACGCAAACTTCGTCCAACCAAAAACAACTCACATGAAACCCAATCGTTTCAGCTGCTACGAATGTACGACTTCATAGTCGTCGGTGGCGGAAGCGCCGGCGCGGTAGTCGCGTCCCGCCTCTCAGAAGTGCAAAACTGGACCGTGCTTCTTCTGGAAGCCGGAGGGGACGAGAACGAGGTATCAGACGTGCCGGCTCTAGCGGGATACATGCAACTATCGGAATTCGACTGGAAATTCCAGACAGCGCCCCCCACGACGTCAGCGTACTGCCTCGCGATGGTTGGCGATCGGTGCAATTGGCCCCGCGGTAAAGTCCTCGGCGGAAGCAGCGTACTCAACGCCATGGTTTACGTTCGCGGAAACAGGTGAGATAAACTCGATCGAAATCTCGAACGCCCTCCCACGCTATCCGCGGAAAGAGCCCGGAAAAGATCGATCCGCGACGTATTATTATTCACTCGAGGCCAAACGGGCCCGCCCGTTCGATGCTATCGTCGCGCTTTCTCCCAGAACGATCTCTAATCTTCCAATTTGCTCGCATGCAGGCACGATTACGACAACTGGGCCCGGCTGGGAAACTCGGGCTGGAGCTACGACGAAGTTTTGCCATACTTCGTCAAATCCGAGGATAACAGGAACCCGTACCTCGCCAGGACGGCCTACCACGGAACCGGAGGTTATTTGACGGTCCAGGAAGCCCCCTGGAGGACCCCACTTTCCGTGGCCTTTCTCCAGGCCGCGGGCGAGCTGGGCTACGAAGTCCGGGATATCAACGGGGCGAATCAAACGGGTTTCATGATAACCCAAGGGACGATACGACGCGGGAGTCGATGTTCCACAGCCAAAGCCTTTTTGCGGCCTGTACGCAATAGAAAGAATCTTCACATCGCCATGAACGCTCAAGCGCTGAAGGTGACCTTCAACAAGGACAAGCGAGCGACCGGGGTAGAATTCCTAAGGGATGGAAGAGTCCTGACCGTCAGGGTTCGGAGGGAAATCGTTCTTTCTTCCGGGGCGATAAACTCCCCTCATTTACTCATGTTATCCGGGATCGGGCCCAAAGAGCATTTGGAACAGTTTGGAATTCCAGTTTTATCGAATTTAAGGGTCGGGGATCACCTCCAGGACCACGTGGGTCTTGGGGGATTGACTTTCCTCGTGGACCAGCCGGTGACCTTCAAAAAGGACCGGTACCAGAATTTACCGACGTTCATGGAGTACATAGTCAACGAGCGGGGCCCGATGACCAATCCTGGGATCGAGGGCCTGGCTTTCCTCAACTCCAAGTACGCCGACGCGTCCGGCGATTACCCGGACATTCAGTTCCACTTCGCCCCGAGCTCCGTAAACTCCGACGGCGGGGACCAGATCAGGAAGATTTTGGGCCTTAGGGACGGGGTTTACAACACCATGTACAAGCCGCTGCTGAAATCGGAAACCTGGTCGATCTTGCCGTTGCTCTTGAGGCCCAAAAGCTCGGGGTGGGTCAGGCTGAAGAACTCGAATCCCTTGATGCACCCGAGCATCAACCCGAATTATTTCACGCATAAAGAAGACATGGACATTCTAGTGGAGGGGGTGAGATTTGCGATGGCGGTGTCCAACACCTCGGCTTTTCAAAGGTTCCGTTCCAGGCCTTTGACCATCCAAATGCCGGGCTGCCAGAAATTTCCCTTCGATACTTACGAGTATTGGGAATGCGCGATTCGGCATTTCACTTTTACCATTTATCATCCCACCGGGACTTGTAAAATGGGTCCAAAAAATGACCCTACGGCGGTCGTGGATCCGAGATTGAAAGTCTACGGCGTGAAAGGGTTAAGGGTCGCGGACGCGTCGATTATGCCGGAGATAATAAGCGGCAATCCGAACGCGCCGGTGATAATGATAGGTGAAAAGGCCAGCGACATGATCAAAGAGGACTGGTCTCGTAGTCGAAGCGCTTAAACGCCGGTAAAAGTTTCCCGGACGAAAGCATCGCGAAGATGCCGCCGAGTTTCACATGGGATTCTCATTGCGTAACCGATCGCTCATTGTTTCGCCGGGTTATTTATCATCGTTCCATTTCGCAACGCGTTGCGCCTCGATTTCTTACAAAAGGGGGGAAATTTTGCCGGCGATTCGAGTAAAAACTGTTTTCCGATCGGTAAACGAGGTTTCTTGAATCTCTAGATGAAACTTCCCGACTTCTCCCGATTTTCCAGTTTTCCCTGCTTTGCTTGAGCGGATAAAGAAGGATTTAATTAGAGAAATGCGATTAATTAGCTGATCAAAAGCTGTCAAAGTTCGAGCTACCGATACTTCTTGATCAAACAAGAGAGAAAAAATTCGAAAGCAAGGAAGTGATTGAAACGTTCTCGCCTTTCGAACTGTAATCCAATTTACAAAAGACAAGATACAAGATTCTCGTATTGCGGCGTTGGACGTTTAATTAAGATCGAATCAATAAAGGCCAAGTATCTTTGAAGAATAAAATTTTTAATTCATCGTAGAAGAGTGTGTAATTACCCAGAAATTTATGCGAGTCATTACAATCGATGCAAATTCAAAGCGACTGATTACACACTGAAAAACAAGAAATTAATACATTAATCATCGAGATTAAATGAGACGGAAAAAGACACGGATTCTGTGAAGGCCATAAATCGAACGATTTTCGAAAGGGAAATGACGCGAAAAGTGAAGAAAGTAACGGGCTCGTTTTTGGTGAAATTTAGCCACGGGGGTGTGTAATCTTCGATATGGTCCAGGTGGTGAACGGCCGATAAAAGGGGAAATAAACACGTACGGCACGTTTCTCGTAATTGCGAGGAGGAAAGTCGAGATAATACTCGGCAAGTGAATGCACTTTGTGAGAAAGGTGGCCTGTTCGATTTGTGCTAATTTACGAGAGAAACAGAATCGCGGAGTCCTTGTTCATAATTACCGAGGCAATTACAAATACGCGTGGGAGATCGGTTCATCATCGGAAACCCATGTTAATTTCATTCATGAAAAAATGTGTATGATGTATATATATCATTTTGTACATAAACTTTTTCATTAATAAACGTTTTCTACTTTTGTAACATCGTTTTAATCATTTCGAGTAGACTGTAATTTTAATCGGGTTTTAATCGGGTTGAATAGAGTTAAAATGGACATTATTTTTTTTAGGATTAGGATTAAATGTATTCCGAATTTTATTTTGATTTCGGGTTCGAATTAAATTGTAATAAAAACTGATTTTATGAAAATACTAATGCAATTCGAATTCAAATAGAATTATAATTAATTCAGGTTATACTTCTGTTTATATACAATTTTCATCTCGACTTAATTAATTTTTTCATCCATTTTGAATCAATTTTTCATTTATCTATTAAACCCTATTTCGAAGATACATTCGTTTATTATTCATTTGAATTTCATGAAG
>JABFQM010000874.1:0-27324 GCA_022816865.1 Zelostemma sp. ZL-2020
TTTTTTCGTGAAGAAGAAGATGTTGTTAAATAAATTATACTGGCATATTAAATGTAATTAATGACGTTGCGTTATAAATATTTTTTCTAATTCACCCTTGCATTAAAGTATCGATCCACCTTAATCAACTTTTAAATGGTAGCAATATATTTCAGGATTTACATTTTGACCAGTTATCGCTTTTAGTACATTTATAGAAATGCGAGATTGTCTTTGAGAGGGAAAAACTGGGTAATTATATTGAATGGAAAATTAGCGCGGCTAAAAACTCATGTTTTGCAAAGTTCTTTGGAAAAAAGTATGCAGGGAACTTGGAGCGTGACAATACTTCGAGAAGTTTTTTACAAATAAAATTACATAAATGACAAATCGAAAAAAAACTCAAACTGATAACTCAGTCTAAATTTTTTTTCCTCAAAAATATCTCCTTTTCGACGATTTAGTTTTACCGATTTTACTGAGTCATCGTTTTGGGTTTTTTTCTCTTTTGTTACATTCGAAGTTCCCTCGAAACATGAGTATTTCGCGGCACTGATATTGTGTAATTTAATATGATTGTACAGATTTTGCGATAATAGATACATTCAATGCTTACATAATTACAGAAATTTAATAGTACCTTGTAAATTTTTATTTGAAATGAGTGTTTACGTGTTTGTTTTACCGGGCAGTTGCGCATTGGCTGTTGCCTAGGGCCCTGATTAAACATTCGTTCTTGACGTTTCGTATATTTCAGTGGCAAATGAAAGCTTTCAATGTTTGGCACTCTTCTTAGAGCCGGACGTGCTTGAATTTACTTCAATTGAGAGCAAGAAGAAAGTCGAAGCAAATACGAGCATATCGGAAAGTATTTTCTTGAGAAACGTCAGACTGAGCGCGATATGCAATATCTGCAAGCACCTAAAGCTTCTGGATATGAAATCTTAAGTAGACGCCAGACGACTCGGCAGACTTTTAAAAAGAACGTACATTTTAGTACCTTTCACGTCAATGTCTCTACAATTTTCATCAACTCGCGTCCAATGAAATAGGACATTTGTAAACTCCGTTTAGTACCGAAAAACAACAAACAGTTTTAACGCAAATATTGTTTTTCTTCAAAAAATCCATTTTGTAATTAATTTCGATCAAAACGCCGAAAATTCCAGGGAGAGAGGAACATCCGGCTAAATCGTTTTATTTTCTTGCATCTATGTGGATCGTGGCCCTTCCTACAATAGAGAAACACGATCGAAATTCGGCAAACGAAATGGAGGGCCAGGTGGGTCAGGTAAGAAATGTTACCTGCCGGATCGACGGCTCTTCCAACACAAAGTCCGCCCGTTTTTCCAGCTCTCGGCAGTCTCGGCGGCACAAAACGTACTTTTTCAAGCGTTATTTCAGGCGGTTTCGCGGACCGTCCCTGTAACTGACCAGCTGAGAGCTTTGCTCCGAAAAGACGAAGCGAAACCACCGAGTCACAAAGCGCTATAAAAATAAAACGTCGAGAGAAAAATCCTCGTAACGTGGAACATGTGGTCGTCGTTTACGAGTCGTCAAATGTAACAAAATGCCTTGTGGTACGCTTGGTCTCGCCTTCATTTCCGACACAAAACATTCGACATATTTACACAAAGATACGAGGATCTGCTTTGTAACGTTACTAATCACTCATTCTCAGCGATAAAGCTGCCGAGGCAAGGAAAATAATGCCTCGCTTTGAAGAAGATGTTTGAGAAAATTGTTGTACAAAAATATGAGTACTTTGGGTAATTAGGGTTTAAATGTAAAGTAAGTGTTTTGTCTGCTGCATAAAGTGCAGCCTTTTTTTCTGAAAAAGATTGCTCCGGGCTTTGTAGTAACTGCGATAGTACGGAAAGAGGCAACAGACAAAAAAAGAGGCTTTATTCGCGAAGGGCTGGCTCGGTTGGAATATACATATACAAAGTCTATCAAGTCGCCAACAGATGTTTGGAACCACGTGTTTGATCTTAAGGACGTTCCACCCGGCCTCATTTTCGTTTAGGGTAGTTTGATTTGGCGTGCCCGAAACATAAAAAACGGAAAATTATACGTTCGGGAAAAAGACGATCTGGAAAGAAAACTTTTTTACCACAATTTACCAGTACAAGATCATGAAAACTTTATGCACAAAAAAGTTGTTGAGGAATATCCATAATAATATCGATGTTCAGTTATCATTTGATTAATATTCAAATGAAATTCGTTACTTTTTACTTTTAATTGTCATTCATAATTTATTATCTCAAGTAGAGGAATCTTTCCTTCTGGAAATGGATAAAGTTTAGCTTCGTGAAGTATCGATTAACAACTTGATCGTGCGCCCTCTCGACGGGTCAAAATATCAGCGTGTAATTTCGAAAAAAGGACCGTCGTTTTATGATCTTAGCGTCATTTCTCTCGAGGGAAACGGAAAAAAGCGCGGGCCCGCTCGTGTGTATTTTACATCGGATTTCTTGTATTGGGAAGCGAGCCTGGATCTCGACGCCTCGAAGGTTTTCGTGTGGAACATCTGCCGAGTGTAGGGGCCCCTCCGTATCTCCAATGAAAATCATTTAGACTTCCGAGACCCCTTTGTGAAGACGACTTACACGTCTCGAATGGACGACGAAGATTCCTTTTGTGCAACATGTGGCTGGCACGTGTTTCCTCGAGGCATATCCTACGATTTATAGGATCTCTATAGAAGATCGGGACGTGAAGGCAGCTGCCATGATTTTTACTCATCGGGGTCAATAGAATTCTTTATGATTGATCGCCGGACTGGCTCTGCTCACACAACACTCACACAACACTCGCTACTGCAAGACAGCGAATTTAAACTGGGATTCATTGTTACGATATCGCGAATGCTGCGAGCGTGACAAATTCCCGTCAAAGAACGCTGACAACTGCAGATTGAGAATTTTCCGCTCTTGTGATGTGTTCATGATTTAGGGCACGGCTTCGTTCTATTTCGCAACAAAAACAATCAAGTTTTTCCAAATTCTTTTCTTTCGTCATTAAACCATTTGCGCTAGTTTACTTTCGTGAGATTTAATGTTTATTCGCACGGTTCTGTACTACGGAGCAACGCTAAAACACATCCTTTCAAGCGTCTTCCACTGATAAAAAGACTGCGAATTCGTGCTCGTTTCCTGCCGGTCCTTTTTTTTCTTTCATTTTCTTCTCTTGGCCGTTTGTGTTTCCCATTCAGAATCAAGGTGGATAAAATTTCGATCTGAATTTATTCAATAGCACGAACCAAAAGAATTCCTGTCTATTGTGTAAATTGGGTAGCTCCTGAATCTACCTTGCTCAGGCAATTTTTTCATCTCGAAAAAAATAAAATAAAATTATAGGATTACATTTTACAAAACTTATTTTTCAGCTTTTTGAGTTTTAAAATCTTCCGCGACGCGAACATTTTCATCGACTCCGACGAAATCACGATGACACGAAAACTCGGGGATATCTTTTTTTCAAAGTTCCCCTTGTTTATGTTACACCCCCAAAACATCGTCGGTGTTTCCTCGAAGAGCCAGAAATAGAGTGTTTACGGCGCGTAAGACGGTGCATCGAGTCGTGTGAGAATCGCTTCATTCTCACATCTGAATGTTCCCACAAAGATCCGTAGGAGTTTGACCCCGAAATTTCCCAGTGCAGACTTTATAACGGTGTATCAAAGTCGAGTCAGCATTGCGAATCCTGACAGTCGGCGCGTGTCACATGTGCGCTTTTCATCGAGGGGTTTCGACATCGCCGTAATGGCTCGTGTATACACGGGATTTGCGGCGAGTCTGGTGCAGCAAAGTGCGCCCAAAGGGGGTGTATCAATAGCTCGTTAAACGCGATCGGGGTCCAGGGCCACTCGAATCGAAATTTATTTAAAACGCATCGACACTGGCCGAGGCCCCCGTTCTTTATTTCTTTTGGAGCGTGCGAATCGTGAAAATGGGGCGCAGGTTGTACACTCTTATGCCGCACTTGAATCAAGTGCGGCATAAGAGGTTTTGGTGGGTGGTTTTTAAAAATGCCCAGAACGTGTTTGACATCTCCCTCCCAAACACACGAAGCCAGGCAATTTCGTGCGATTCGCTGCGCTCGTGCCGATCGGCCGCCCGCGAGATTAAACCCTGACGAAGCTTGGGGATCGTGACGGGATCATTTACGTCGCATGAATAAAACATAACGCAGTTGCGATTTCCCCGCGATTTTTTCCGTTCGTTACTTACATTGATTTTGGAATGTCAAGTGCAGGCATTTTTTCGGCATAAAATGCATCGGTAATAGAAGTTTCGAAAGTTGAAAAGTCCTTCCTTTGTGCAGCTTTAACATCCCTCGAGCGGATTATGAGGAAATGGTATATTCAAATACATTGTTCCCCCCGAAAAAACTGAAATCCGCTTATCGTCTAGGGTTCATGGAAACAGTTGCATCATCGTCATGTGTGCTTTGCGTTTTTTTTCCAGAAAGAACGTGCGAAACATTTTATTTAGCATGCATTTGAGTGAACATTTGCTCGGAAGAAAACTATAGCAAATAGATTGGATGAGATGGACTATTTTTTGAACAAATTGAAGTCAACTTTTGCCCATTTTGCGGCAAAAGTTTGCGTGCCAATTGAAGTAATTCAAATTCCGCTAAAGCAGTGATAATTGTTATGCTGATTCGTCCCGGAGCGTCCACTCGAATGCAATAGATTCGAATACCCAAAGACCGTGATCTGCATTTCCGATTTGATCAGTTTGATCACGGCAGACTTACTTTGATGAGAGGGTCTTAATTTGCATGAATAGGGTGGGGTAGCGTGGGCTTGCAGTTGCATGCAGAGTACTTTGTTCGACCCCAAAGTGGCATTTAAACTCGGATTAATCGTATATGATCCCGAATACACAATGTCATTGGCCATTATGACGTCGATCGAAGCTTATGCGAAAGCACAGGTTGCTTCCTTTCCACGCATGCTAATGTTACATGAGAACTCTGTAGTTTTCAGGGAGATCCAACTTTACGACGTTTCGGCTTGTGAATTCAATTTCGTCCTTGTTGGATTTGTTGAAATTGAATTTGTGAGAATTTAATCTCGATTATAAAAACCAATCCTACTGCCGCTTCGAACTTTATTTTTCCCTATTTTCAAGACTTCATTTTCCGTCGGGATTTTAATTTTTTCTTGACGCAGTGCATAAATATTGCAGTTTCGAAAAATGATGGGTTTTTTGAATAGATCGATGCGGTAATTTGTGATGATCCTATCGCTTTAGATGTTAATTATTTAGAATTTTGTATTGTATGAAAAAAGAAAGGAGAAAAAAGGAAACATTTTCGAGGCGTTGAAACATTTTTGACATGTACAGTGTTGACAAATTGCACGTTTTTCTCTTCTCGTATAAATGTGTTCATAAAGAACATTGTAGCTGGATATAAATTTCGTTTTCCACAGAAAAATAATAATTTAACTGAATATTGCAAAATAAGAAACCGTTTGAATAAAGTAAATGAAAATTCAATTTTATATATGCAGACTTTGAATAACATTTTTTTAATCATTTGAAATTCTCTAAACATAATAACTTTTAACTTGGTACATATTTAGTTTGCTGGAAATGCAATTAAAATTGGAATAAACGCTAATTATTTACAGCACGTACAGTTTCAAGAGTTTCAGATCAAGAATACGAAACTCATAATCCCGATTCTTAAAAAATCCAATTTTGTTACATTTTCCATTAACTTTTATTTACATAAAGTAGAAAATCCAAAAAAGGTGTTGAAAATCCACTAAAACGCAATAAAAGAACGTGCGGAAATGCATCGTAAAAGAAACCGTTAACCGTCTTTTTTGGGATTCGATTATGCGCATTTAGATCACGCATTTGCATTTATTTCAGTTGTACCGCTTCTGCATATAAACCACTTTATGCATACATAGAATTTGGAAAAAGTTGGCGTCGTGTGAAAGTGATTTACGCTAGACCACGAGCATTTATATATGCATGCGGGGGATGATTGAAAGGTCGCCTATCTGCGACCCCGTATGATTATATGGACTGAGAAAATCCGCAAGGTTTTGTTTGAAGGGGGTGCGCCGATGCACCAGCTAATATAAACATTACACATTACACCACAGGGACCGACCGTACCCCAGGGGGTTTTTGTCGTCTTAACACGCTCATCGCGTTTTCAATGGGAAAAATCATGGTCTATTATTTCGATCTTGCGCCCGCACCATATGCGGGCATTTTATAGGAAAATATTTCAATCCGCAGATTTTGAAATTGAACAATAAATTTCAACTTGGAATTCAAGAGCATGAATTGTTGTAATTAATTTATTTTACTCGGCGGAATAATGAAACCTTTTTATTCTTTTGCAGGGTGAGCATGAGTCCGCCTTTCCCCGTTCGAACAAGCTCGGAGAAAATAATTTTCGTGGAATTCGTACTCTCAATTTTAATCATCTTGGCTCACTTTGTCGCCGAGTCACCTCGATCTCTACCTTCTGGAATCTCGGCAAAACCCGCTGGAGTCTTAGGAGCGGCTTACATATCAGCTACTCTAGTTTCGGTAATTACAAACTTTATTACATTCATTCTCGCCGTCTCTGTTTCACAATAAATGGAAATAAAAAATGTTGAATATTTCAACTATTTTATGAAAATGCAAATTCGAATAATTTCCAGAAAGCGTTATTGAGAGAAATTGATTGTCAATCACGTTAGAAACTTTATTCAATGTACTTGTGTCATTTATTTACAAATCCATTATTGACACAAATTTATTATACAAATTATTATTGATAAGACGCGACGTTCTTAAGACTGTGTGAAAATTGTGCAATGATGCATTGATGTGATTGAGCTCATAAAATCGACATCCTGATTTCACAATTCTTTTGTCAAACATCGGTGCATCATTTGTTTCTGGGTGTGATTAAGAAAAATTTGACTCCACGTTTGGCTATCTAGGTTTATATAACTTAAATATGTGAGATACTGTGACATCGTATATTTATACTTAACGTGACACGTCGTGCCGTCCGATAGCGTGATCAGCATCCGATAGATTTTAGTCTTTTCACCATCGCCATCTTTCTTGTAAAGGAACACCTGCCGCGGCAGAGACCCGGTTCTGGACCCACCTGCTCGGGTATAGCGAGTACAAAGGTCCCAAAATAAGAAAACTCGCGTACTGCAGCAAATGCTGGTGGAGACGTTTTTAAATATATAAATTATTTTCACGATTTTCAGAAAAATGAGTGAATAAACATACGATAAATTGAAATTTAAAATTAAATCTGACTGCGAAACAGAGATTATAAGTTTAATAATTATTTCGTTCTTAAGGAAATATAATTTTGCATTTTCCCGCAATCTAAATCACTTTTCATTCGTTTCCAGGGTCCATTCTTGAACCCAGCCCGCGCTCTTGGTCTAGCTGCCGTTTATAACAGATGGGAGAACCACTATATTTATTGGATGGGTCCAATAGCAGGAGGGGTCATAGCCGCCTTGCTCTTCGAGTACGTTCTGATGAGTTCCAAGCGATCGAAAGACTCCCGCGACCTGGACGACGGTGACAATTCGTCGATGAGATCCGACGAGGACAATTACGACGATTTGGACAAGCCAACTGTTCCCAAATACGCAGGAGCTTACGCCACCTATAGACCCGTCGCCGGGGCATCCGCATCTCTGTACAACGTCCCACCAACGGCACTAGAACGCGTCGAGTCCATATACGGAGGAACTAAATCTCTGTACTGCAAGTCACCGCCTTTGACCAGGGCAAACCTCAACAGATCGCAAAGCGTTTACGCAAAGTCTACGTCCGGAACGCGGGAAGGCTTGATGCTGCCGAAACCCGGTCCTTTGGTACCGGCTCAGAGCCTGTACCCGATGCGCATCGGCGCCCAAAGCTCCGGAAGGGACACCCTGACTTCCCAAAACTCTCAAAGTACCCAACACAGCCAAACGCAAAACCATAACAGCACGAACCAGAACATGCAGAATCAGTTGCAGCAGTGCACGCAGAGCATTTACGGGATTCGCGGGATCTCGACGAACGTTGGGACTCGCGAGAACGGTATTTATGGAGTGTCCGCGGGTTCCGGCATCTACGGCAGAGTGCCAGCGCCGTCACCCAGTAATCACATCGCTCAACAAAACGGACCTTCGCCGGTCATTGCCGGTCAGCCTCATCCGCATCAGAATGGACCCGTCACCGCAAACCCGGATAACGTCCCGAATGGTAGGAGGCCGGAAAGCATGTATGGCCACCTCTCAAGAAGAAGCGATGATTCCGCTTATGGCAGTTACCAGAGCTCGAACAGGGGAAATTACGGGAAAATTCCAGGACCTCCGCCGAATGGTCAACCTGGACCGCCTCATTACCGAGACCAAGGAAGGCCCAGTCCCGCCGGGCCTTTGCAACAAAATCAGAACCAGCAGAGCAACTTCCCGAGGAACTCGCCAAATCCTCCGTATTGATGTTAGGCATCGATGAAGTTATTAGGAGATTTCGATGATTTTATCGAATAGTGTTCAATGCGCCGGAGGTTTCAGCATTCGCTGCCGAAAAACATTTCGGGGTAATTAAAACGTCGCGACTGAAAGATTGTAAAATTTATGGATGAGCGTGCATATGTATTGGATTGAATGTTTTGAATGGAGAGGTGGAACTTAAATGTAATTAAATGATTTAGCTAGAATAATTATGGACAATTTAAGAACATGCCGTTGTTTTTGAGTAGTTTTTGCGGGGAACCGAAACTGCCATGAATTATATGTTTACCTTTTTTGTTGAACAATTTTAATTTTGTTCGAATAATATTTAGTGTCGTTTTTTTATTTGCATTGCGTTGTTACAACACAAACTGCCATTCGTGATAAATTATGCATTTAAAAATTAAGTATATTAATTAACTTTACAATGACTTTGTACGAAATTTCAACGTGTGAAATAATTTTCTAATGGAATAGTTTACCTTCAAGGAACATCTCGTACTTGATGGAAATTTAAAAAATTGATATTACAAGCATTCATGAACAAGATTTTTTAGTATTTAATAAGCGCGCTTAAGTCATACGGCGGTGTTCTCTGAATGTTAACGAATACTATTTTATAATAATATAGGCTTGTACGTTTAAACATTGTACATATATTTCCATTTTTGTATTTATATAATAATTATAATTTTTGAGTTGTAGCTCCGATATTTGTTATACAATTATATACAATTTATATGTGTATTTGAATAAGACAGCAATAAATGCGAAAACATTAATTGCCAAAATTATAATTTTTCATTGTTCCTCATTCGTTTATTCTTTAATCTTGAAGAGAAAAGAGAGATATAATCATTTGAAATCGTCGGGTTATCGAGGTGTAATCGAAATACATCGAAATGTATTGGAATCGTGGATTTCAAATTTTGTTATCGTGCATTTGATGAAAAAACAATGGAATCATCTTGAAGATTCGAAGATTGTGATCGGAAGATCATCTAATCGCGTTCAAGATACAATTTTTCGACTTCATTTGAGGGAGAATAAATTCAAAAAATGGTTTTTCAAGGAAGAATAATTTAGGAGAATCGAAAAAAAAACAAATTATTGCGAAGGTTTATTAGAGTTTATTCCAAATACGGTTTATTCTAAAACAAATTGTTGTTCGGATGATTTCTATGAATTTTTCTTGGTATCGAAATCTTTCTAGAGATGAGATTTTGTAGAAGAAATTTTTTCTTATAAAATTATTTCGTGAAAATATTTCTTTTCGATGTCAATATAGTTTATTGTGGAATGCAATAAAAAAATGATTGCTTATTAACGCGATTGTAAATTGAAAGAAATGTCAGTTTTTATAATAGATGAGAAGTACAAGATGAAAAAAAAGGAATGCTTTATACTGCATTCATCATTCAAACCCATATCTCAAAGTTTTGAACATTTCGATAACCAAAGTAATCTAAATGAAAAGAGTAAGTTTAATTAAAATTTTTAATCAATGTAGAGCGCGAAAAATTCAAAAATACGATCGCTGTCCTTGTTTCTTTCTCCAGAATTCCACTAATACGACAAAGATAGCTATAAATTCCCCCTCCTCTCTCGAACCAACCAAGTCCTGCCATCTGCATCTCTAAATTCGCGATATCTCTCCCCGAAACCTGCAATACCCATGAGCCAAATCCAAATTATCAAAAATTTCCCATAAAAACTAGTGCCCCTTTACCGGCGCCGAAGATTCCTACAGAAAAAAAGGTTTTCCACCTCAAACTCGAACACCTCATCTCTCGATTTGGGGTCCTCGAGGAACAATTTCCGCGATTCCAGCCTAGCAGGAAATCAGCTGATGACGTAATAGAAGAGAGCAAGAACGAACCGCGTCGGTGCGTGTCGGTGTTAGTGGGCGCTCCGCAAAGTATGGCGTAGAAATTTTACGTGCGGTCATTTCGTCTCGAAGTTTGCAAGCATACGTATCAGAATTTCGCACCGGTAAATCTCGCGCCACAGCGATTAAAGTGTTCTCGCTGAGCTCCAGGACGTCGCGAAGATGAGCGTCGACGCTTACGGCCCCAGCAGCCAAACTCTCACGTTCCTCGACACCGAGGAGGCCGATCTCATCGGCGCGGACACGCAGGGCAGCGAATTCGACTTCACCGACTTTACGCTACCCTCGCCGAGTCAAACCCAGGCCTCGCAGCACGATGTCTCTCAGAGTCAACAAAGTCTACCAGTGCAGGTCGGCTCTTCCGCAACGTGTCATATGTTTATTATTTCATGCATTCTAACCTTCGATCGCAATAAAACGTCGAGCACATGCTCTTCCGCTTCGAGAATGATCGCATATTTCGACTCGCCCTTTAAACATTTTGCCTCCGAAATCTCGATCGCCGATGAATTTCGAAGTCTTGTTTTTCTTGCTCCGTTGTTTTCGCGCGAATCTTTTCGATGACATGACAATATAACGTCGTTTACATTTTTCAAATACATTCATTTTCTTTCGATATAATTACGAGATGTAATCTTTTTGTTTCGTACTCGATCGGAGTACAATGTAAAATTCAAACGAAGCATTCGTTCTTATCGCGTTTTCATGCTAAGTTGGCAGTAATTGATTCTCGGAATTTCCTTTGAAAAAATTATCTACGTGGAAAATAATGAGCCTTACCGCTTTTAAAAAACTAAAAAAATTGTAAAAACTTGAAAACTTATTCGTAAATTTCTTTTTTTGTAGATTAATGGCACGAGTGGAAGCTCCGCGCTTGAATTGAAAATTTCCGGAGCAGCGCAAAGCCTCGCGGAGTTACAATTCGAAGAGGAGGAAGAAGAAGCTTTCTACAACCGCGACCTGCCCGATCACGCTTGCAAGTATTGCGGCATTCACGAAGCTTCTTGTGTCGTAATGTGCAATGTGTGCCGAAAATGGTTCTGCAACGGGCGAGGAAACACGTCGGGATCGCACATCATCAATCACTTGGTTCGAGCTAAGCATAAGGAAGTCACCCTGCACAGGTACCTTACAGTCTGTTTTTTACTGAATATTTTAAGTTGATCATACATCTAAAACAAAACTGAATTTCCACAGGGATGGACCTCTTGGCGAAACAATTTTGGAGTGTTATTCATGCGCGACGCGAAATGTATTCGTTCTCGGATTCATTCCCGCAAAGGCTGATTCCGTCGTTGTACTTCTCTGTCGTCAACCATGCGCTGCCCAAAGTTCTTTAAAAGACATGAACTGGTAACATAATCTTCAATGGGACACATTTTGTGTAGTATAAAAACGTGGCATGGACTTTTTTATTTTCAATACAGGGATCAGGAACAGTGGAAACCATTGATCGAAGACCGTAGTTTCCTTGCATGGCTCGTGAAGATTCCATCCGAGCAGGAGCAGTTGAGGGCTCGGCAAATCTCGGCACAGCAGATAAATAAGTTGGAAGAATTGTGGCGTGACAACGTAGACGCCACTTTCCAGGACCTTGAAAAACCTGGCGTTGATGAAGAGCCTCAACAAGTGTTGCTGAGATACGAAGATGGATACCAGTACCAAAACATATTTGGGCCATTGGTGAAATTGGAGGCGGATTACGACAAGCGTTTAAAGGAGTCACAGACTCAAGAAAACATTGAGGTTCGTTGGGATGTCGGTCTTAACAAGAAAACAATAGCATATTTCATGCTGGCTAAAACGGATGGCGACATGAAGCTGATGCACGGCGACGAGTTGAGACTGAGGTACTTGGGCGAGCTGCACAAACCCTGGTCCGGAATTGGGCACGTCATCAAAATACCGGACAATTATGGCGAGGAAGTCGGAATCGAATTGAAAAATAATTCCGGAGCGCCGACTGAGTGCATTAGTAATTTTGTCGTAGATTTCATTTGGAAAAGCACAAGTTTCGATCGGTACGTTAAAATCCAATTAAATTCCGAAAACTTTGAAAAGTTCATTGTACAAAATATTGGATGAAATATATTTAAAAAATCTTACAATTTTTACAGCATGCAGTTGGCCTTGAGAAAATTCGCAGTCGATGATACATCGGTCTCTGCGTACATCTACCATCGCCTTCTGGGTCATGAAGTGGAGGAGGTTTTATTCCGTTGCCATTTGCCGAAGCATTTCAGTGCTCCGAATCTGCCAGACCTTAATCGTTCCCAGGTGTATGCGGTGAAGCACGCGATTCAACGTCCTCTGTCGTTGATTCAGGGCCCCCCGGGTACTGGCAAAACCGTGACCAGTGCTACCATAGTCTATCAGCTGGTAAAGCAAAATGGTGGTCCAGTTCTCGTATGCGCTCCTTCGAATACGGCAGTCGACCAGCTTACCGAAAAGATCCACAAATCCAATCTAAAAGTCGTCCGCTTGTGCGCAAAGTCGCGCGAAGCGATTGACTCGCCAGTAAGTTTTCTTGCGTTGCACAACCAAATCAAGAACATGGAGTCCAACACGGAGCTGCAAAAGTTGCAACAGCTGAAGGATGAGACCGGAGAGCTGTCAAGCGTCGATGAGAAAAGATATAGGCTGTTGAAAAAAGCCGCGGAAAAGGAACTTCTCGAAGCCGCGGACGTGATTTGCTGCACGTGTGTCGGCGCCGGCGACCCACGTCTTCACCGTCTCAAGTTCCACTCTATCTTGATCGACGAGAGCATGCAGGCCACCGAACCCGAATGTATGGTACCCGTAGTACTTGGGGCGAAACAACTCATACTCGTCGGAGATCACTGCCAACTGGGGCCCGTAGTCATGTGCAAAAAGGCTGCTCGGGCCGGACTTTCGCAGTCGCTCTTTGAGAGACTCGTCGTTCTCGGAATTCGACCGTTCCGTCTGGAAGTTCAGTACCGCATGCACCCTGACTTGTCTCGATTCCCTTCAAACTTCTTCTACGAGGGCTCTCTGCAGAACGGAGTAAGCGCGGATGAACGCAAGCTGGTGAAAATTGATTTCCCGTGGCCTGCGCAAGACAAGCCGATGTTCTTCTATGTCACCCAAGGTCAGGAGGAAATTGCGGGCAGTGGGACTTCGTATTTGAACCGTACCGAGGCTTCGAACGTCGAGAAAATAACGACGAGATTTTTGAGATGCGGAGTAAAGCCTGAGCAAATCGGGGTCATTACCCCATACGAGGGACAGAGGGCGTATCTAGTTCAGTACATGCAGTACCAGGGTTCATTGCCACCGAAATTATACCAGGAGATCGAGGTCGCGAGCGTCGATGCTTTTCAGGGACGAGAGAAGGACATCATCATCATGTCTTGTGTCAGGTCTAACGAGCATCAGGGCATTGGTAAGTGCCACGTTTATTAATTTTTGTTATAAAAATGACGAATCATTGGAGATAATCTACAATTTATCAATTTATTCACAGGTTTCCTGAACGACCCCAGACGTCTGAACGTTGCTTTGACGCGATCCAAATACGGAATCATCATCGTAGGCAATCCAAAGGTCTTGTCAAAACAACCTCTCTGGAACCACCTACTCAATTTCTACAAAGAGCAGAAAGTGCTTGTGGAAGGACCGCTAAATAACCTAAAGGAGTCAATGATTCAATTCGCCAAGCCGAAAAAGCTCGTGAACGCCGCGAATCCAGGCTCTCACTTCATGTCCACATCCACGTACGACGCGCGCGAAGCCATGATTCCCGGCTCCATTTACGACCGTTCCGGGGCCCAAGTCAACGGAACTCAGAACCATAATCCGTACTACCAAAGAAACGTGCCACTCGACATTTTCAGTCGCACCCATGATACCATCAGCTATATAAGTCCGGAAAGAGCGCAAGCGGCCATGAACAACGTTCCGGTACCCGTAGGAATGTTCATGAACATGGCTCATGTGCCTCCGCGTTTCTATAACCAGCACCAGCAGGCACTTCAGGCGCGGCAGAATCAAAGAAACCGTCGTGGAACTGTTACTGCGAAGGGCAAGACTGGACCTCGGTTCGGGAAACTAAGTCAAAGTGAGCAGAGTACGCAGCCATACAGCCAGCCGGGTCTGCCGTTAACCCAGGGAACGACGCAGGGCATGTCGCAACCAGGATTCAGTTTGTCACAGCCCGGACTGTCACAGGCGGAGCTGTCGCAGGACTCGTTCGCCGTGGGCGAATTCCAATCGCAAATGGATGGACTTTTGTCACAGGATTCAACTTACCAGGTAATTATTTCGAACGAGTTTGAAGAACGAAAATCGTGATTGGATAAAGTTCTTATAGCATATCTTTGAAATAAAAATAAAAGCAAGGAAAAATTACAAAATTTTTCTTTTTTTAGGGTGATCGCAGCGGTTTCTACCAATCCGGTCAGTCCCAGGTAGGGGGCCAATTCTCTCAGCCCTACTGAGCTGAGTGAACGCGGCTGAGCAACGCATTAGCCATGCAGAGTCGCGGGAGCGACTGAAGGCTCGTTCGACCGATTCATCATTGACCAACAATTATAAATCACTAACTGCGCAAACGGTAAATCGGCTTGGCGATCGAGTACGGTACTTACACCAGATCGTCAGCAAAGGAAAGACGGACGATTGGAGATGGGGGTGTAATAAAAAAAGGTGGCGACTTTGCCACACTTATCCTTGCCACTCCAAACACGCGAAAACATGCCTGAGATCATTTGAACGGCTCATGTGCCGGGCGACGTGTTATATCGACTACCAATGACCACGCTCACCGTCAGCGACCGTTTTATCGCGGAGATTGAGTGACGCTAGATATTAAGAGAGAAATAACCAGCATGTTTACAGGAGATGAGAGATACGCGCAGTGCTTTTACACGAGTGTGACAACACAATAGCAGTTACGTGCGATTCAATGAAATTCTTGGGGCGTACCAATGTGTGAAGAGAGAGAAGGGCCTGGCTTTGTCGTCAAAACGAGAGCTTTGGCATCGAATGCGCTCAAATTTTCTTCGAATGAACAACGGATTCGCGAGGAAGCTCAGTAAACAGTTGCTTACGAAGTTGCTTACTTTTATCATTTTATTAATAAAGTCTTTACATTTTATTTCTCTTTGGAATGTATTTTTTTCTTTGGGGTCACGCAGTTGTACTATTTTCGTTAAAATTATGTTCCACAATGTGTGCGATTATTTATGTTTCTTCGCGGTCGACGTTGAATTAGATGAATTTAAAATTGATCGATTCGTTTGCACGAGTAATGAACTTCGAGGAATGAAAAGATGAAAGGGCGAAAGTTGGATGCGGCAACACGGGATGGGCCAATAATGAAGAAGACTTTATGGGAACTCGAAATGGTGTGTCGATTAAGTTGAAAGGTATATTTGAACTCGCACACTCTCGAATTATTTTTGGGACTTGAGGATTATGTTAATCGTCAGTTTAAGGTGTAACGCGGAATTTTATTTGTTTTCGTACGTATAGAAAGCGGAAATTTATTACCGAATTGTTTAGGGTTTTGTGGTATTTGTGACATTAGCATTGGTTTATTTTTTCATTTTTCGAGATAGTCTCTTTGGGATGATCAACACTTTGCGCAACAGATATTTAAATAGTTACAATACATTGCAAAATTATCTTTTAGTTTCTTCTCTGATCAAGAGCGCACCGTTATTTGCAGATAATTATATGGCAATTTTATTGTTAGACCTTATGATATCAATAAATTTCATTTGAGAGCAGCAGTTACTGAGACGTTTCTTATTCAACCTTTCCATGAATTTATTCGAAATGGTAATGC
Organism: Zelostemma sp. ZL-2020; assembly: GCA_022816865.1. NCBI lineage: Eukaryota > Metazoa > Arthropoda > Insecta > Hymenoptera > Platygastridae > Zelostemma > Zelostemma sp. ZL-2020. The sequence continues at coordinate 16,183 of JABFQM010000874.1, forward strand.
GAATTTTCCATTACAATCATCGAGTTCGAAAACAATTGTAAAATTGAATTTTTATGTATTTTTAAAAGGATAAAATGGCGAAACAAGAAATAACTATACGAGTCGTAATGATTTGGAATAATCAGCACAAGGTATAATTAAAAAAAGAAACAGGAATAATGCTCATTTTAGGCGGGAATATTTGAAATGTCATAGACGAAATAATACATAATATCTATAGATGGCGATTACAGGTGTGCGCATGGTTCTAACCCCAGTAAAGAAATGAACACGTTGACAAAATAAAAATTATAATAACACTTGTGTAAACAATGCCTCTGATGAATGTATCAAAATGTACACCGAAATAGTGAATTTCTCGTTGTAAAATGACTGGCATTACGTTTAAAGTATGCCTCGAGTTATTACTTCGATTAATATTACTATTAATCATAGTGTAAGTCAATACATATTACGTTTAACGCTTGTACAAATGTACATATAACAACGTGTCAAATTACCTTATGTACCAACGTGACACTTTTATTTTACAAAAATTACATTTAAAACGTCATTCTTGAAAGTAACTATTTCTTTTGTTTTAGAAATTTGGAACATTCCGAAGCTTTCAAAAGGAAAATTCAGGAAGATGAATTGTGGCTGTATAAAAACCCGATGACTCAATCTTATGTTCCAGCAAAAGTCTTATGGGTACATTACAACACTTACCATTAATTCAATTCTAAATTGTCCATATAATTAAAACCATCTTGAATTTTTCAGTGCTTTGTTGTAATAGGACCAACTTTTGTCTTTTCTTGCGTGTTCCTTGTGTACAGAGACAAAATTGACTTCTCCCAAGCAATTTTATCACTGTCACTGGCCTTGGGTCTAAATGGAGTTATTACAAACACCATAAAAATCGTGATAGGTGAGGCATTCTTGTTTCAAATAAAAATTCATTCAATATCTTTTTTTGGGTAAATTATTGACGAAAATCGTTTTCGTTTCCAGGTAGACCCAGACCAGACTTTTTGTCGAGATGCTTCCCGGATGGACATGTCGATATCAATATGGCATGTACTGGCGATCTTTCAATAGTCAACGAAGGAAGAAAGTCATTCCCAAGTGGACATGCTTCCTGTAATTTGAACATTTATTTGAACTATTAACTGGAATAAGCAAAACATAATGCATTGAAGTATAGTGGTTGGAAAAATGTAAGGAAATGTAAAACTAATAATTTACGAGCTGTCCTCATTTTCTCACGTTTTTCCTCACTGCTTTCAGCTCAATTTCCAAGTCTTTTATGAATACCCGAAAAATATGTTTCAGTCGCTTTCGTGGGCTTTGGATTCATCGCGTTGTACTTGGCGGGGAAATGGCACACTTTTAATTTTTCCGGAAAAACTCAGTCCTGGAAACTGTGCTGCTTCATTTTTCCATTGATGATGGCGTTATTCGTCGCCTTAAGTCGTACCTGTGATTATCACCACCACTGGCAAGGTAAAACAAATGTTCATGTCCAAAGTTTGATTTGTTATTAATACAAAAAATTGTCTTTTTGCAGATGTATCAGTCGGTTCAGTATTAGGATTTGTGATAACTTATCTTTGCTATAGGCACTATTTCCCTCCACTAACTTCCAAAAATTGTCACAAATCGTATTTAAACATTTTTTACGATACCGAAAATGAGGACTCGGTCGTTGGATTGACCAAAAGCGTGTTAAGCAAACGGATATGAGTAATGGAACGTTCATATTTCGAGCGTTTTTCATTTATTGATGAACAACAAAATAAATTTCAATCAAAAAAGTAGAAATTATAATTGATTGATTTATTAATCGGAATTTCTTCCATCAAGTATTGTAAGATTAAAATAATTAGCCGGTTATCAAGGTTTTTAACAATATAAAACATATTTCAAATCTTGGAAATAATCGATCGACCAATGGCGCAAGCGATCCAGTAGTACGAGCCAATCAGCGTTCTTTCTTCGATTTTCAAGCTACATGAATGTGTGCGTTATCATACGTGCTGCCCGATCGCACGCGAATGCACGTACGTGTAATGACATATTGTTGTCGTGTGTGTGTGACTTCATGTCTCCGAGCCAATTCGCGATAAGATTCGGTCATAAATGACAATCGCCAACTCCTCGAAATGCTCGTTTCTACCTGAAATTTGGATAAAGCACTCCGGTCACGGTGACGTCACGTGGACTCGTGTTTAACCGAGTCATATTCTTATCGAACGAGCAATGAACCACTTGCTCCCCATTCGACTTTCATAAAAAACGCTCGGTTGTTATTCATGAAATCGAGCCACGAATTGTGAAACATCTTTAGCGAAGTGGAGCGGTTTTTATATTCGTCGATCGTTTTCTCGTGCATAAAAGTCGAAAGATAGAGAGAGCGCGCGCGCGCGCACGAGAGCTGTGTAGTGTGTAAATCAGTTGTGTTCAAAGAGAAGTGGTGAACGGGCAGGCAGCGTCGTCGTAGTCCGTCGCGTTCATGGCGTTCAACGAACGGCCAAACGGTGATAGTTGTGATATATATACTGTTGATGTTGCTGTTGGTGGTGCATCGCGTCGCATTTCGTTGCTTTTCCCATCTCGTCGTCGTCTCGTGCCCTCGCGCTTCTGAGAAAGCGTCTCTTTAACGAAACACACCGTTTCGTGCATTCTCCTGTATCTGTGATTAATAACTCGTGTGCATCGAAAATGATCAACATGGAGACGGATAAAATCATCGATGACACAAACAATACAAATGTACAGGTAAGAAGCCGAAATTTTTCGGCGAGGAAAAATCTGCCCAAATCGACGATTCCCTTCGCACAAACATGTGCTTTCTGCAAGTGTGTCGCGCTCTATCCGTGTCTCTCTTGGTGTATTATCTTCTTCGAAATGTTAGCCTATCGCCATCTTGTACTTCTCGGCAAGGACTTATTAACATTATGTATTAATTTCAAAGAGTTGACAATTCTCTAGAAATCGCGCTTGGGCGTGTTTGGTCGCTGGCTTTTTCTTCTAAAGGAACGGTGCTTTTTTGTTAACCCAGCGGGGGACTTGTCATAGGTTATGCCCGCGAGCGCGTGCGACGGTCGAATTTATGCTTCGGCATGACACACCGAACACGTTTCGATAATGACGGTGTCATTGTACAGCACTTTTACTACCGATACATACGTTTTCACGTATTTACATGTATTTTTCTTGAATCCATTTGTCTGCGTATGCATTTTTAAATCCCGACATTATTTATTGAAATTAACCCATTTCTTTTACTCCTTTCGATATTTCATCGCGCTTTTACGCTGTGCAAGAATTCGAAAAAATCATGCTTTTTTTCTTCTCGGATTCACGCGTTACTTGACATTTTATTGATTATTAATTATCTGGGAAGTATGTTTTCATTGTCCTTGGTACCGATAGATCGTTTTCGTAACATTTTTTGCCACGGTCGAGTAATCTATTTTTCAAGTAACGATTTTGCAATTTTACACGGGAAACGCGACATTTTCATTTCATCCTTCATTAAAGAGTGCAGCAATAATCAATATCTAATTCGGCGAAACGCAAAATATTACATTTCACAATAGAGACTGTTCTACTCGAGTTAATTTTAGCCTCGATTCATCAGTTGCGTCTATTTTCAAAGTATTATTCTGTTTATAGGCTTTGTTTTGCGGACAAATAAGAACCTTCAAACAATCGACAATTATAAACACGATTACGCGTAAATCGATGTTTACGTTCCATCGTGACACTTTTCTGTTCGTTCAAGCATACGATTGCAATTCGCGAGGTAAAAGACATTACTTAAGGTCACTGATCTACATTTCTTAGAACTAATTGGACGGCAAAAGTTAAGAGTTGCCATCCCAGCAAGCATCTTCAAGCTTGGAGCATCCGATTCGAAAAAATTGTAAAGTTATACCAGCGAATATTTGTTTTTCAAATAACAAAAACTCGTAATAACGCGAATTGAAATGGACAGTAAAGTACGATTGTAGCGATTATCCTTTTTTGCGAGTGAAAGTATATGGATTCTTAAGGAGATACAAATGACTCGTAACAGCAAAAGAGACAAAAGAAGTCGAGTTCGTTTCAGATTCGACACGATTGTAGTATACCGTTAGATTAGGCTAAAGAACGATTCCAGACTGACGTCTACGTGTACTGGTACAACGAGCGCGACTAAGACAGTGAGAATGTGACCGCAAAGCTGATCACAAATGTAACGAGGACGAAATTACAATGATTCTTTATCTATTTTTCACGAGAACAGGAAACGCGTAGAGTAACGCGTTTAATGAAAAAGATTCAGTTCATTTTCAAGACAACAGAAGACTGTATTCAACAGGCAAAATTATTTCAATGTTTGACTATGTTTTTATCAATATTTTAATGGTATCTACTAAAATTTATCTCATTTGTCTTGCGAAAAAATTACCGAGCACAAATTATCGACAATCGCATTTTTTCCGGCTCTTTTCCTTAAAATGTTGTATTTTTTAACTCACCGTTGAATAGTTGGTCATTAGGGAGTAGCATGATTTTATTTACAGAATATGGTAGCACCCAGAATAAACAAACGCATGTTTTTCCTCAGTGATAAACTATTTTCGCATTTTTTAGCAGGTGAATCGTTTAAGATCTAATGACGAACAAAATGAGTGGTCGTCAAGTCAAATCAGTTGAAAAATACAAAATTCTAGGGAAACTGAAGAAGAAAATTTCATTGTACTGCCACAATGTCTTTCATTAATAATTTTTGCTCGGTAAGTTTTTTTTTCAGGATAAATGAGAGTCATTCTAGAAGATACCATTATAATATTGTCGAGAAGATAGTTCATAACATTGAAATAGTTTTTTCCGTTGAACGCTGATTACCGTGGAAGTTTTACCTTAATACGACTGAATGAAAATTTCGTAGATTTGATAAAATTTTTTAATTACCGTAATTGAATAAGATGTTGAAGTAAAAGGACAACCAGACATTGGAAAATTGAGAAAACAAACAATATCAATAAATGTTCTGTTTTCAATTTGTGATAATTATTTGCGATAAATTAAACAAAAAGATAATAAAAATAACTAATTCCGTTCTGTTTTCGTGAAAAGGAACTAAAAATTTTAGTTAAAAACAGATTTTTTGTCATTTCAACTAAAGTTTAAGTTCTTTCAATTGAAGTTATGGTTGTTTCAACTAAATACTTCAGTTACTCAAACAAAACGATTTCCAACTAAATATTGTCAGTTCATTTGACTGCAACGCATTTTTCTCAGTGCATAATTTTTCAAATTACCTACTCAATTTAAATGTATTTCGAAATTTCGGAAAAATACAATTTCACCAGTAACAGAAATGGTTAAAATAATTGCTACTGTGAAAAAGATATCACAATAGCGTTGTTCGAACATTATTCCACAAATGGTTAATTATTTACCCAGAATTTGTTTTGTAATTAAAGCTTCTAATTGGAGGATGAAATCAAGGAAATGTCATAAAATGAGGTTACAGTAACTTTGATTGGACGCAGACGTTCTTCAAAATGTGCATTCCAAGTTTGATGTGCCCGTTATAATCTAAATGCCTTGTGCAATCATCCACCGTACAAAATTTAACGGAATTATTATAGAAAGTGGGAAAACTTTGAAAATTATAAAACTGATTCGAAACGTGATTATTTGGATTTATTTTTTACTCTTGTCAGAGTTTAGTATCAGCGATTACACCATGTACTCCAAAAACGATCGTTATCGGAATTGAAATTGAAAATTAATTGATTGTACAATTTTTTATAATTGCTTGTAATCTTATCGATTATTTTTTACTAATCATTTTTCACGAAGGATCATTATTGGAATAAAAACGGGAAATTGCTTACTTTTACTCGTTTCTCATTCGCCTACGTTCACTCGCGCATTTATGGGAATTGCTGTACTTTATCCATTATTTTTCATCAGACATTTTCCGCTTCGGTTTAGGGGTGAGATGGGTGGGGGAGCGACGGGTAACCTGAGCCACTTATTTTCTGTAACAGTGTAATTATTCAAGATAAAATCAGTTGTGAAAAGGTAATACACATCGAAGCAAATGATTGTTCAAAAAACTCTACCAAGTAATTGTTTTTTTATACTCCATGCATGATTTCGACCCTTTTTCATGCCTGTCAACCGGGCTTAAATCACGAATTTTAAGCGCTGACTAATGGCATGACGTCATCGTGGTAAAATGACGTCATGCCATTAGTCAACGCTCAAACTTTGTCATTTTCAGCTCGTTCGACACGCATAAAAAAATGTCGAAATCGTACACGCGTTATAAAAAATATCACGTGTATCACGGGGGACAAGGTCTTTTTTTACGCCTTGATACACAATATACTATTATCTCATCTAATTGCTTTTTACTGTTGCGAATTGAAAAATTTCAGTATTGCTTTGTTTTATAAAATACATAAATTTGCCACGTGTTTATTGTTTCTTCGATTTTAAGGTAAAACAAGTATGTAGTTTTTTCTCTGTACTAGAATGTTTTAATTTCGAGAAGACGTTCGAATTTACTTGTAAAAAGATGTATAACTGCAATCTTACGAGCGGGTAACATTAATGCTGTAATCGATATATCGAGCTTATCTCGTATGAATTGCATTATCAACGAAAGTACGAATAAAACATCTGCAAACGTTTATAGTTACGGAAATTGGTGTAACGATTTGTTATTTTTAAATTTCAATTGTTTAAAGTGTCGCAATTAGTCACAGTTTTCGTTTTTTTATTTTGGGAACGATTAGTTCTTTACTTTCAGAAAATATGTACTTCCGAATTTCTTATTTTACTATAAAACCTTTTCTTTTCAATTGGTTTTACATAAATATCAATGATTGGGCAAAAAAATGCATCAAATATTGCAAACTTGCATGCATTCTGATAACGAGTTGTTACTTATGTCATTTCACAATAAACATTTTCACACATGTTTTCATAACAATACTTACAGTCGTTTTTTCGAACAAGAAACAAACAAAAAAACGAATTTCATGGTATATAAATTTGTAGATCAAATTAATCATGATTATGACCGCACAAAAAGGCTGTAGAAACGTCGATGTATACAAATTGATTCGTTCAATCATCTTAATACGTTCTTAACGGACTACCAGCGACGATAACAAATATTATTTTAACGCATTATGTATTTTATGAATAAATATTGCTCTAGTTCGAAATTAAGGCACTTGGCACATCATGTACAATGTGAATTAGCAAGTTACTGAATAATTATCGAACAAATATTTAGGTAAGAATATCTATAGGTTACATCGCGTCTTTTTTTCGTTGTTAAACTAACAATTTTAATTGTTTTGTTAATAAAAAATTATAATGCATAGAAAAGCGTCTACAGTTAATGAAAAATTTTCTTTTATACCGCGATTTTGATTGGAAATAGTACATTAAAAGTAATTATTAACCAATCGAAAATCCTAGATATAGAAAAATGTATTGTGAAGATACATTAAATTTTTTGAAACTTGAATTATAATGGCAAATCCATTGCTTCTACTCGTTTCTTATTCGCTTACAGTCACTCGCGCGATTTGTTAATTGCTGTTCTGATATCGATTTTTCCCATTAGTCTTTTTCCGTCTCAGTTTAGTACTCTTGAAACCTGATTGCGTGTACATCGTTTTGGGTTGCAAGTTTCAAAAGTAGGCGTTCTGACCTCTTTATCTCATAATTATTCGGTATAAACTTTGAAATTCGTCCAATCATTTATTTTACTGCTTACATTTGAGCGCTAAAAAGGCTAAATTTTGATCGAAAAGAAGGGCAAATTTCGAAATTTTCGAAATTTTAATTCTATTTTAACTCTTCGTGTTGATAAATCAGAAAGAATTTTCAAGAAATTTGCAGTTTTTCATTAGTTAATTTATATTACTTTGAAATACTGGTTTGAAATTATTCGAAATTTTCCAATTGGCAATTGAATATTGTAATAAACTATTGTCGACTATTTAAACTTACAAAGACCTTTTTTTGCCGATTCATGGTCTCCTAAAGTTTTATCAAGATAAGTTTCTGTTGTTATTTTTCGAATAAAATTAAATTTATATACTTAATTATTGATTATTTCATTCAAATTCCTAACACTGTTTCACGTATCACGCTTTAAAAGCGGAAAAAACAATTAAGCAATCGCACGCGTGACCTCCGTTACAAACATACCAAATTTGTACAGAAAATTTTAATGATTATTTAACACCTCTAACCTATTTTTGCATGTCCCGGCAAAATATAAAAAAATAACTAGCTTTTGTAGCTTCACTAGATTTACAGAGTTTTGACAATTGAAATGGGAAGTTCGAAAATTTAAATAATATTTTTGAAAACGGTGTATTCATTTAAAATACTGATTCTAAAGCTGTTTCTGCGTCTGACTTTCACCTTCGTTACTTTGATGATCGTTTTTAAAAAAAACATGGTATTAATGAAAATTTTGTATAATTCCAGTATCCAATGACGATATTATATGACACGACGCGCAAGAAAGATACAGGAATGGCCATAACGCAATCCGTACAATATAACGAAGAAAGAGAAGCGTGCTTGAAGCTGTTCGAGAGATGGAGTGAACCGGAACAAGTGCACTTCGTCGAACAGTTATTGGCACGCATGTGTCATTATCAGCATGGGCACATCAATGCTTATTTGAAACCAATGCTACAAAGGGACTTTATTTCTTTGTTGCCAAGTAAGACACGTTTCTTTCATTTCATTTGTATAAATAGTTCCCACGTTGCTAAGAATTCCTTGCACTTTTTTTTAGAAAAAGGACTGGATCATGTGGCCGAAAGCATTTTGTCTTATCTGGATGCGGATTCATTGTGTGCCGCTGAAGTCGTTTGTAAAGAATGGTACAGAGTTATTAGCGAAGGAATGCTGTGGAAAAAATTAATCGAGAGGAAAGTTCGAACGGATTCCATTTGGAGAGGATTGGCCGAAAGGAGAGGATGGTTTGTTATTAATATTCGTTTTTCAAATTATTTGTACCTTGAAATGCATAATTGTTAAACTGAGTCTGAAATTGTTGCAATTTTATTCCTAAAAAATTTGAATGTCTGGAAAGAACTTTTTTTTAAACTCTTCAGTCATGCTATTTGTGCCTGCGTCGATATTTTTACAACCCTTGCATCACTGCACATTTCTCTTCACCGAACGCAAAAATAGACATTTTAGGCTTTAGCGAACAAAGTAAGACTCGAAACCAAACCTTGTTTCAACACTGAATTCAAGAAATTAGTCAACTTGGAAATTGATATAATATTCAAAGTCGAATTGTCAGTACTCGATGATAGAATTCACTTCTGTGAATTCGGATAAATCATCACATCCATCAGTTATCATGAAAAGTCTGGATTAATTTAGAGTTTACACAATTAAGGCCATTAAAATTGATGAAAAAACACTTTTTTCATAATTTAATTCAATTATTCGAAAGATAAAAATGATTGATTAAAAAACATTTTTCTCCCAAAATGCAGGATGTCGGTTTTATTCAAACCAAAGCCTGGACAAAGTCATCCGAATCATGGGTACTACAGGAGTCTATACCCAAAAATCGTTAAGGACATTGACAGCATAGACAACAACTGGCGAATGGGCAAGCATAACCTCCAAAGAATAAACTGCCGAAGTGAAAACTCTAAAGGTGTATACTGCCTGCAATACGACGACCAGAAAATTGTCTCGGGCCTCAGAGACAACACCATCAAAATTTGGGACAGGAACACGTTGCAGTGCATCAAGGTCCTCACGGGTCACACCGGCTCCGTCCTCTGTTTACAGTACGATGACAAAGCCATTATATCGGGATCCTCTGACAGCACAGTGAGAGTGTGGGACGTAAATACTGGTGAAATGGTGAATACACTGATTCACCACTGCGAGGCTGTACTCCATCTGAGATTTAACAATGGAATGATGGTCACTTGCTCGAAGGTCAGTGCTCTTGCGAACGTTGAACTTTCTACTATAATGAATTTGTAATCCAATTTCTGGTGATTTTATTAAAAATTGAACGAACATTTCAGGATCGCTCTATCGCCGTCTGGGACATGACCTCGCAGACGGAAATCGCCCTACGCCGCGTGTTGGTGGGCCACCGAGCAGCCGTAAACGTCGTGGACTTTGACGAAAAATATATAGTGTCGGCCAGTGGTGATAGGACTATCAAAGTATGGAATACATCGACCAGTGAATTCGTACGAACATTAAATGGACACAAGCGCGGCATCGCGTGTTTGCAATACAGAGACCGCTTGGTGGTTAGTGGTAGTAGCGACAACACCATCAGACTGTGGGACATTGAGTGCGGCGCGTGTTTGCGCATTCTAGAAGGACACGAAGAACTCGTCAGATGCATCAGATTCGACGCCAAACATATCGTCAGTGGAGCTTACGACGGGTGAGATCCGCAATCTAATTAAGCGCAAAACAGATTCCAGGTGGTTTTGCTCATGCTCCTTTTGTCTTGAAATGTTGCAGGAAAATTAAGGTTTGGGATTTGGTCGCGGCATTAAATCCAAGAGCACCAACCAGTACTCTCTGCTTACGCACATTGGAGGTAAAATGACGGTCTTTGAAAAGTCGTCGTTTTTTCCGTGTATAACTTTTTAATTCTTGGTATGTTTCTCAGGAACACACTGGACGTGTCTTCCGCCTGCAATTCGACGAGTTCCAAATTGTATCGTCCTCTCACGATGATACGATTCTCATATGGGATTTTCTAAACTGCAACCAGGATGCTGCTGGTGGAAGCACGGGACCTCCATCGAATCACTCCACATCGAACCAAAATAATAGTACTCAAAACGACACAAGATCTCCTTCTCGTAAGTTACTGACATGCTTATCAATTTTTTCAATTAAAAAGTTTATTTTAACAATGATTTTTTATTTCCAGCATTCGAGTGACGCTTCAGTGCGAAGATTCCTGCAATGTGATATGACCGTAAGTTTCTTTTGTTTTCAAAACAAAAACTCTTATTCAAATAAATGTGGTTTTTTTATTCGATTGCTCGCTTTGTTTTCAGATACATCGTTTGCGAACAAAGTCAATGTGTCAGCAAGAAGGCAATCTACGCGTCGGTG
>JABFQM010000875.1:0-27306 GCA_022816865.1 Zelostemma sp. ZL-2020
GCGGGGGGGGGGATAGCGCTGGTAGCGCACAGCGACGCAGATAGATGGAGAACCGTCCGATCACAGCACCGCTTGACGTATGGTGTGAGTGGAGTTCGTTGCGTGCGGCGAAGGGGGGGGTGGAGGTAGGTAGAAAATAGCGAGGGGAAACAAATGAGAGAGGGAGAGAGAGGAGGCAGGGGAGAGGAGGGGGGGAAAGGGGGGGGGGGGGACGGAGAAGCAGAAGAAGAACAACGTCAAAAAGAAAATAACGGATGGAAGAAGCAGCAGAAGAAGAAGACGTAGCGTAACCGCGTAAGCTCGAGCAAGAGAGAAAGCGTGTAGTTTGGATCGTGTGAGGTAAAAGGCGCAAAAACGAGAACGAAAAGGATGAGGAGTGGGAACTTGGACAAAAGTTCTTTGCGCAGAAATGTTCAGCGGTGGGGAAGCTGGAGGCGGGGACTCGTTGCGATCCTCCTACACCTTCTCCCCCTCAAGAGCCACGTGCTCGATCGAGAGAGCTGGTATTAGAATGTCGGCTTGTATGTACAAGCAGCAGCAAGTGATACCGATGATCAATCACGATTACTCTTCGACACTGGCCTTTTATCGAGACGAATTTCACTGCGCGATAAAATGGGTCGTTCGAGTAATTTTTTACGGTTATTTAATTCGCCAAACGCGCACCCGAGACATCGAGAAACGTGTTAGGGATTTGTTTTTCTTTTCAGCTTTCCAAATTCATGTTTGCTTTTTTACTTGGAGAAGAAGAGTTTTCTGTGACACGTTGATTTTCGAAATAAGAGTAAGAAAACAGAGGAAAAGACACCTGTTTCTATAACGATTATATACTTGATTTCCGAGACTTGGGCTTGAGAGAAGCAAACTAAACGTGACGCGAGGATCGTCTCTGTATTCCAACAGTAAAGTGGCGGAAGTCAAGTCGAGTGTATAAGCCACGCTTTCTCGACCATTCTCGACACTTGGAAAGAAAAACAAAACACTTAACCCAAGCGGCTTTTCCTCGGATTTAAAGGAAATGAGCAGGGCAGAGATTCGTAAACACATCTTCGAAAAGATATTGCATCAGTGTTGTATACCACGTGTAATTTATGAAAACATACTTTTACCACATTCGTAATTAAATTTCCATGTTTAATGTTTAAAACTACCGCAGACGAATAATTTGCCGTTATAAAAATCATTTATTTAGTCGATAAAGTTTTCAAACAAAACATCGGCATCACCTCTAAAATATATCGGATAATGTACATAAACCTTCTGATAAATTCGCAGTCAAGATTTCTTTTACATAAAATTTATCAGCAATTCAACTTTAAAATCAAGATATTGAGTTTCCATATCTGCTCCCTCGTTCAATAATCCAATGCATATTTTCACGAGAAAAAAAGAATTTGTCAAACTCGAAGGAAAAATTCTTCAGATATGAAGCAGCGTGAATTCTCACGGTCAAACTTTCATTTTTATTGCATCCTCCATTTTCAATGACCTGAGTCAGCCGAAGTGAGAAAACTCAGAGGCGCATGGCCCCAAACAAGATCAAAGGAAAGATGAGTTTTTTAACATCGGTAAGACAATCATAATAACGATAGTAAGAATTTCTTACAAGAGGAACGGCCCAGGTCCGACAGGAGGCCGATCTTCTTCTCCCCGTGAGAAGAAGAAGAAGAAGAAGAGGAAGCGGAGCAAGGAATATAAGAACGGAGAGAGGGACGTGGAAGAGTGGAGCCGGGGTCCAAGAAGAAGAGGAGAGGAGGAGAAGGCGAGGGCCGGTCCAGAAGGCGGGGCGAGATTTAATCGTTCTCGGGGGGTCCGGGCCCCGGTGGAGGGATGGGGCTCTCCGGAGATCGGCTCTTCCGCGGACGAACGCGTGCAGTCGCTAGCCGAGGCCTATACTTGTTCGTCGAAGGGTATTGGACGTTGCGCCTCGAGTGACGTCTCCTATTAAAGACATCGTGAGCCTACTCGATCACGAGCGTAATCCGATTTGCGCTGTAATCCTCGTCATTTTACGAGGTTTGCCGTTCGCGTCTGGCCCATTCGAAGCGCCAGTGTGTAACCTGCCGCATCTCACTTCCCCGACCACTTCGAGGCTCAGCAGGTATCAAGGATCAAGTTCCATCTTACTCCTGGCACCTTCTCCCACTACTCATGACGACGGGGTAGAAGGGCAAACACCCTGTCCCTCAGATCGAGGGTGCACTTTCAACGGTTACAGTGAGACTTTGGATTTCCGATCGGACGGGCAGTTCGTCTCAGGAAGCCGCCTTTAAAAGCCTCGAGTGACAGTTGGTCCAGCGCTTACGAAAAAATCGACAAGTTTTTTTGTGAAGAACAATAGTTTTTTGGGGGGATTCGATTATTTTTATGGGATGTTGGGGGTGACGACGGAAGTGTCGGCGTGTACTGTGATGCCGGTAGCACATTTCGAACACCTGTGAGTGATTGGTGAACGGTGCTACTTGTTGTTCGGACAAGGGATCGGGAATTTCGCGAGAAAAAATGAGACTGTGGCTGATGCTGGGCGCGCTAGCGGTCGCGGTGCCCACGTTGCCGGCCGAAGTCAACAGGAACAAGAACAGGGGACGAGGATCCATGTGGTGGTATGTAGCTTTTTCATTTTGTTTGTCGCGTATGAAGTTTTTGGAGCCAAAGTTGCGTTTTTTATCGATAAAGAGAATGTCTGGCATTTTTCCCACGGTTTTATACTCGAGCGGTGACAATTCTATTGCTTTGTTTTTGTGAATTTGTACAATCTTTCGTTCGACGTGACGATTCAATTGTCACGCTTTCAACGAAAATGACAGGTGAAATGATTTGATTGTATTCGAGGAGGAAAAGATAAGGAAAATGCATTGTTGGGGAAAATGTCTGGAATTCTGTAGATCTATCATTCTTAAGATAGTTCAGACAACTTTGGATGGAGCTTTCTTTGAAAACTGCATGAGACTTGTTTACCGTCGGTAGGGGAGCTGTTATAATCCTTGTCTGCAGACAAAATTATGCCTAAGCTCTATGACTGACGCTCAGACACTTTTCCTAATTCGATTTTCCTTTCTTTCCTCGTCACGCGCCGCAGCGGAAAACAAACTATCTCGAACTAAGGATTACATAAATATATTTTTTTACGAGGGTAAAAATAATTTATTGCGCTTTCGAAAGTATAAGTGAATTTTAATTACATTCAATTAAAGAAACGTTTTCATTCGATTTATTTAAGAACGTCGCTAAGTCGTAATAAACAAGGAAGAACTAGAAGTTTCATTTCTAATTAACCTAATTAGATTTCGAGAGAAAAACGAATCCGAGAAACTAGAATCTCGCTAGATCTCAGTGGCGTTTGTCATTTCCGACAAGGATCGCTGTAGTCGAGACGATGACACGATCGTGAATCAATGCGACCGTCGATCTGCGGACGTCTTTTTCATCACTCGAATCCAGCCGCTAATCGGGTCGCATTCGGTTTACGACGTGACCAATATAAATTATTGCCCGCTTTGCGATCGTTCCTAATTTGCAGTGGGGAATTTAATCGACGGTTAATTGCCCGCTAATTATCGACTTTTGCCATTAATCGATTACGCAATCACGCGACTGCCGTGTAATTTTCACTTCAAATTTGATTTTCAAAAGAATCGAACGATAAAAGTCAAGATGCTCTAGTTGAACGAAATTGAAGAAATATTCGCATTGTTTAGAAAATACTTGGAAGGTTTTTTCTTAATTGCTAAAAAAACTCGCGGACTCATTCTTTTATTTCAAGCATGGGAAATTAATTCTGAACGTTATTTTTTAAGACGAGAAGAAAGATTACACATTCAGTCTTGGTTTACTGGAGCGAGGTCCAAATATTTCGGTTCCCCGCGAGAGATGCGTCGCGTTCTTCGTTTCCCATGAAGGCCCGTGGGTGCATTTAAGCGTTTTTCTGCACGACTGAATGTGACGAGAGGAGAAGAAAGAAAGAAGAGAGGCACGGATTCTCCGAAGAGCGAAATTGCGGCGATCCTGATTTATAAAGGTGTATCGTTGCTTGGGAGCTCCCGAAAATGTTGAACCAGTTTTACTATTCGGGGCTAATCCTTTCGCCAACTGGCCCCTCGTCGTTTTGTCAACCTCTCCCCCCGATCGTCGCTCGGCAATTTTCAAATATTCGCAGCATTTACATATCGATTATTTCTTCGTGCATTTTTATTGTTTCCTGCTTTCGAAGACACATTGCCCGATATTTTAGGAACCTTTTAAACTTTCAAGTGCCAACACGAATCCCAAGTATTTCCTGCAGCTTCTTCCTTGACACCCTGCAAGTTTTTCAAGAGCCTCGCGTGTTCACGCATCTGCCCCGCTTCTGATAAATTATTTTCTTCGAATGCTTTTTTCACCCCTACCCTTGTTTCGACGAAGTCACTCTTTTTTCCAAACAAAATATACAATGTTTTAAAATAGTTCGAAAATGAACAAAAGTTTAAAGATAATCCGAGAGGAATGTAAAGTTTCTGGGAGAGTGAAAATCGATTTTAAGTTTCTGTAAAACTCGTTTCAGGGGGATCGCGAAAGCCGGCGAACCGAACAATCTCCTGCCGCTGTCACCAGCTTCTTTGCACATGGATCCCACAGTCTACGGGACCTTGAGGAGAAAGCAGCGAAGACTCGCTCGGGAAAATCCCGGCGTTCTCATGGCAATCGCCAGGGGTGCCAATATGGCAATCATGGAGTGTCAGCATCAGTTCCGTAACCGTCGCTGGAACTGCTCAACCAAAAATTTCCTCCGAGGGAAAAACCTCTTTGGCAAAATCGTCGATCGAGGTGAGTCTTCAATTTTTCTTTCCGAAACATTGACGATCCTGGAAGTAATTCGTCCGCGAAATAATAAATTCCGCGCCCTCGAGAGTCTCGATAATGGATCACTCGACGACGGGGGCCGTTATCGAGAGAGGAGCCCGGCTCTTTTTGCGCATTAATCGAGAGGCCCATGGGTACCTTTCCTTCTCGTAAAGAACCGATAAGAAGGTGGACTCGTTTCGCATGAGACAAAAACGTCCATTGTTCGAAAATGTATGCATGTACATAAGGACTGGTTGCGCTATCTCCGATAGAGATTTACGGACGTGCGCTGCGCTGTGACAGAAACGAGAGAGAGAGAGAGAGGGAGAGAAGGAGAAAGAAAGAGAAAGGGTTAGCTACAGGGCTTAAAGAGGTGATTGCTGGACCGTTAAAATTGCAAATGACAAATCTGTCGTTTCGCCCGGAGCAAAGCGCGCGCTGTCCATCGATTGAATTCGGTACTTAAACCGTCTTATTTTTCTAATGGCGAAACAGAGTTGGGGGATAGGAATTAGAAGCGAGTGCGATAGAGACGGGTCGACAATGTAGATGGCGAAAAAGTAGAGTGTACAAGAGCGAGCGTAGAGCCGGGAATGAAAGAGGCGTTGCCGTCGATTCAAGGGGCACAGGCACGCGCCCGGGACTGGCCAGATGTATGTTTTGCAACCTGATAATGGACCTTCTCGTACCCAGTCGGGCTCCCCTGCGGCTCTTTTAGATCTCGTCCTCACGATTGTAAGCCGAGCTTTTTTCGCCTGGCCCCGGCTCTCTCCATTATGTCGTGCGTCCCCATATGGCCACTTAGTACGAATAAAAAAAAAGGCTACACGTTATTTCACGGGGCCATACGTGAGGTCTCGCTCGTGCCCCCGGATCTTGCTTGCGTGTCGCAACGAAAGTAATTAGTAGCCCGACGCCTAATTGCAAAAAAATTACCAACGAGATTGAGTTTTCGGTTGTTGTGTCTCGCGCGGAATTGCCTCCGGCATTTTTTTACGCTTTCTCGTAGGCCCTTCATGTCGATATTCGATTTTGACGAGAAGATTGATCGGTGAACGGATTCATATACTTTTCTTCGTTTATAATTTTTGAAAATTATTTCCTTTTTTGGCATCTCTGCAATTTCAACGCTGGCTCTTTTTTAAGCAGATAAGTCGAGGGTGTTAATCGAAAGATTGTCCCGATGACAACTGGATTAATCTTTGAAGGTATCGGCATAAAAAACGAGCCCGTTGTGTCGTCTGTCACACCTGGACAAGTTTATACATTCATTCGATCATTAATAACTTGTCATTGTGAGGTTTTTTAAAAAATGATTCCGGTAACGCGACAAGAATACTCGTCGATAAGACTTAATAAATCGATTCGGTCGATCTACTCAAGGTTGCAACTTCGAATCCTCGCAAGGGTAGATTTTTTTCAGTTTGATCGCATTTTTCGTGATAACGCGAGAAGTTTCGATTTTGAAGAGGGTCGATACACGTATATAATAGGAAATGAAAAGATTCGTCACTTCGCGCGAATACGAGCTCCACTTTTTTGCCTCTTCAGGCCTACAGATAAAATCGGAGCCGTTCTCTCGTGCTCGAATCAAAAAAGCGGGGGGAGAAGAGGGCAGATTCGTATCGGGGATCTGTAATGGGCGCGTTAGCACACCGGGTATTTAGAGATCGCGAGATTGGATAGGATCGCATAGCGCGCTGTTACTTCTCTCGCATTGTGAGCATCACCGGTTCCCAGTTGCTCGTTAAACGGTCGTTTCCGGATTAGATATTCCCGTAAAACCTGTAGCAACGTATACGAGGGTACCGTTTCACGGCGATGAAAAAATTTTTTACCCCTCGGAAGACGACTCGCCGAATTCAGGATGGCGCGTTTCGTCGCGCGATCGCATTTTCATCCGATGAACAATTTATTGCCGACGTTTTATGACTCGTTATCAGGCTACAAACGGTGTTTAGATAATGCCGAAGATAATTGCACGCCGAACGTACAAGATTTATTGCCCGGTGTACTTAATCTTTACACGACACTTGTTGTTATTTATGCATAACAGATGAAGTTCCCGGGGATGAAAAATGAATTTCATTTTCATGCTCGTTTCTAATGCGTCGCGCGATCAGAACAAACAATTCAATCGATTTATAACTGAGCGAATGATAAATAATCGGTATCTCAGAAAAGGTACGTCCGTTAATACAATAAAGACTTGAACAAAGTTATAAAACCCGATGCTTAATCCCGATAATAAACGAGTGTCCTAGATTGCAACGAGACGCCTATTATTTTTACACAATTTTTTAATTTGGGGAACACCGATCGAGATTTTTAAATAAAAATGGCCGGTGCTTTTGGCACCGTTTGTACTCGATATTACGGCTGGTAGTAAGCGAGTTTCAAGCCTGTAATCATTTCGCCGCCGAGAGCCACCTACCGCACCGGTGCTTACCCTTTCCTCGATCTCCCGGTACGTTCCCTTTTCTCTTCCGTGGCTTCCCTCGGCAAACACCTAACCCGTCCTAATTATTCGTCAAATTCAAAAGTTCGCCGGATTCCGGAATTGCATAGAGTACGGGGAAGTACATGTTTCAGCGTCGAAATAATTATCCAGGGGAACAACAGAGTTTGCAGAAGCTTCATTAAATTGTTTGAAGGAAAAAAGTACTTACAGGATCTTTGCGTAACTTCGCAACAAAATGCGGTGCGTCCGAGTCGGTATTTTGCTAAAGTATGGGTCAACGCAATTAACTCGTTCCCGCGACGTTTCCGTTTGGCGCAGCATGTAACGCATCGTTTCCTCGTTGCCAATGCCATGTGCCTCGTCATTCTTGCGCACTGCAAAGGAGAAACTCAATTTGAAAAAGGAGTCAATTTTCTCAAAGGACCCTGAGTAAAAAGAGAGAATCGAAGACAAATTGCGAGAGATGCCGGTCGGCCCCGGTGACCTTGTGTCACACGATTGTTCGGGCATTCATTATTTCTTTTTTTTTTCGTGCTCTTTGGTCCCTCGCGTACACTTGGTATCTCGTGATCTCTCGGGATCTCGGGACTTATGCGTCATCAGAATTTTTACGACGTCTAGAAGAGACGCGTCTGCAATAGGCCCGAGAGCGCTCTGATAATCTCGCGCATGAACGCATCTACATCGTGTATACATAAACACTCACTTACGGAGATGATACGTGCGTGTGTCGAGATCGCGAGGCCTTCTTGTCATTTCTAATCACGTCTTCATTTAAGTCACGGCAGCCACGGGGTTCGCGCGCTCTGAATATTTTCGCTCGAATTGCGACCGGCATAATCGGCCATTTATAGGATAAATTCAATCAATACCTGTCCCCGGAGCTCACGTAGAGCCTCGGTCTCTTATATGGAGCTCCGCGGCTTTTTGCCGTGGCGTTACGCCGCCATAAATCGCGGCCTATGATGGGCTACATGTGTCGACGGCACGCCACGGTTTCTTTCGGAAACGTGAGCCGCGACTCAAGCGGTTTCCCCTGTGATTTTTACATCTTGTTTGGTTCCACGAGGAGCTCGAGTCGTTTATGGTCCGTTTGCTTATCAGAAACGGCCTGACGCACGAGATTCTGAATATCGACTCATCAATCATTGTCAAGGACGCGCTCTTTTTATCAGTCTCGTTCGAACAATCCGCAATTTCTTTCGGATGAAGAAAATTCGAGCGAAAAAGTACTTTGCCAGGTTCTGGTAATACAAATGAATTTAAAAGATCTTGATTACGTTTGACAAGTTCTCTCGTTTTATCGCCTGACTAATTTTAGCCGGGGGGGTAACCCGCAAAAAATCGCGCGCGATGTATATGCGAATGAAAGAGCCAAAAGTCGTGAGCGCATCAGGTACCGGCGGTAGCAATAATTTCCGGCGATTTTATCTCCGTGGAATTTTAGCTTGACGCAAATGCCTCTCGTAAAGTTGTGTCGCGATGTCGCTTTAGGGCGATCTCGCGCGGCAACAATCCCGGAATATCTCGAGCCGTGCCACTGCCTCTCCCGATCAACCTCCTCGAGTGTTTACGAAACGTGACAAGTTGATGATTTACAAGCGTTCGCCCAGAATTCGTCTGCGGAATGAGCGATGCTTTTCTTTCACAGTTTCAAAACTGACTCAAAGAAAATGCTCTCTTGAGAAAATGTCGACAGGCAATTTCGCATCGTAAATTTTACGTTTTTTTTTACGTCGAAAATGTTCTTCGGGAAGTATAAGAAAAGGCTCCGTTTAAGGGAAGGCGCCCCTCGAAGACAAAAGCTTGATCATGGAACGGAAAATTCGGAAACAGACCCGAGCGACGGAAAAGGTTTCTTCCCAGGCCATAAATGAACCTGAATGAAGTGTCCCACCTGAACCGCATACTTTTTCGACAGGTAAACAATTCGTTCGAAATTGTTTTACGGCCCTTATCTTTATTGGCCCGGCGCCCAAAACTTGACCGTTTACAAAGGACAGGTTAAATTGCGTTTATTTACACTAGTGAAAAGTTTTCGCAGTAAAGGACCCGGTGAATTCGGCCTGGAACTCGCCGAAACAATAAATATCTTCCATTCCCTATATTCCTTTTTATGACTGTTTTCCTGTTCTTTGTCTGCAGACATTGTTTCGCGATGAAAAATCGAAGTTTTGTCCAGACGATTCGGAACAATTTACGACGCGCAAACGATTGATATTTCTAATTGAAAGCACGCTATCGGAAGATTAATGTTGCTAGATACGTTAGTATATATGTAATATCATTACACCTGTCGCCGAACAGGTACGGAACCGGTACGCGCTTGGAAATTCCAGTTCCGATATTTGTTCTCCGCACTGCACCTCCTCCTTCGTGGGTATATTTGAACAAACTGATAAAGCTCAACTATTTATTATACCGGGAATGACAAAACGAGCACAAACACATGGCATTATTGAGTTCCGTTTCCTCGAGTGCCTTTTTCTCATGCCTTCCTAGCCGATAACGATTTTCGAACCGCGCACAAGCTCGCCCGCTACATCTCCGAGAAGATGTTTGGTTTGTCATAAAACGCGCTATGAAATGTTGACCGAAGACCCGCGACATTGTTGACCCATCGATACCTGCCTTTGTTATAAAATCTATAAAAACGTCACTTTCTTTCGTGCCAAAACTTCTTCATTAAACCTTGCGCGCGAGGAAGAAGACTTTTCGTTTCAATTATATATAACCGAATCGTAAAAATGCGCGCGATAGAGATTTTTATGCAAAGATTCGAAACAGATGTTCGAGATAAGGTTTTGCATTAACGTCATGTCTCACTGAGCGCGCGGAGTTAATTTGCGCATAATCTAATGTTATTGCCGGTATTACAACATCTCGACAGGAAACTTATTGCTTGGAATATATTTTAATTAAATAAATGGTTCTCGATGTGAACTACGAATTCAGCGCTCTACGAAGTTGGATTCGATCCCTATCAGCTGGGATCGGTTACGCGGGTAGAGCGTAATTGAAATTTCCTTTTTATCTGTAACTAATTTATAATTATTCGTTCGATCTACAGTTTTATTTATGGAATCCTGATTCAATTATAAACGTATAAATTCGAAGGAACGAGTACCATACGGTTTCGTGGGAAAATGTCAAAATATTTCGTCACAAAAATGATCGTTTTTTTGCGCAAGATTTATTGTATTTTCTTAGTGACTCATAAATAATGTCGAATAATTTTAGACTCCACAAATTTACGACTTTGTTAAGTCTCCAAACAAATAATAATTATCTCTTATCATTTATGAGGTAACGTTTCTATTTTATTTTTTTTAAGTCAATAAAACACTCGCGCTGTGAAATAAAAATGTTTCAATCGATGTCGATCTGATCTTAAATCGTATTTTAAAGATTAACCGACAGGGATTTTTTACGGATCGCCCTAATTTTCGTAACGACGATTAAAACGCGTTTTACCCCTCGGCATTAAAGCGGATGACATCTCGGTAATTCGGTCAGTCATGGTACTCCGTGATGATGACAATAATATCTGGAACCAATAAAATTTAGGGGACAAGCCAAGAGGGAAAAGGACAGTAACGAGGTGTAACGGCGTAAATCTTCGTGCCTTGCTTGCCGAGAGAATCGCTGCTTCCGCCGATCCTCCCCGACTCGTACCTTTTTCATTCAAGTATTAGGAAAAATGTGTCTCCTCTTTTTAACAGTTTCTGCCGTTCTTTCATGAGTCTTTTCTCCCCGAAAGAAAAAAGAATGGCCTTAGGTGAGCCACTTCGTAATGAATCTCGAACTCGTCTGGAAATCGGATACGCTCGATCATCGCCCTTAGAGAATGAATACACCTTTTTTGTCCCTTCTTCGACATGCGAGAAATTGGTACGTCTTATTTCTCGGTTCTTTTTAGGAATTCACACGCTCGCATCCTCGACAATGCGTGACCCAATCACACTTTTCTCCTTCCACATAAATCAAACCGATTCGTATCGAGAAGAAATTAATTTATCCCAAAAGCCCATCGACCGGGTCGAAACGAAAATTGACGTTTCGTACGAAGGAATCTTTTTGTTTGAAAAGCACGCCGATCTCATTGGCGGAGCTCTCGGCGGAATGCGTTCTCACGTGACACTTTAGAAAAGTGTGCCACGTCAAGTCCGAGACGCGAAGAAAAGAAGTCAACGACCGTCGTTATCTCGTCCCGAGATATCGCGAGGGCGTGCGATGTGCGAAAAAAAAAAGGGTATCGCGTCCTTTGTCCCGATCCGGCGACGGGCAACGGGCTGTGCATGGAACAGGTTTCGGCGTTGCTTTAACCTTCCGTGGGGCGTCTCTTCATCGTCTGATATCTTCACCGTGTGGCGCGGCACAAAGGAGGCACCTGCGCCTTATGCAGATAAGGCACGTGGGTCAGCGAGGTGCAGGTTAAGGTCATCCGCTCCCTTCCCACCTGCTCGCGCCGTTCAGGTAGTCCCACTGGGGATTGAGACGTTCTTCCCTGACGTCGTCACCTCCCACGCGACCGGACCACCGTGAAAGTTTTGTCAACACGCAAAAGAACCGCCAGGGATTCGTTTCAACTTTACGAGGCAACTTCGCAGGTTTTTGTGAACGATGTTTACGATTTCGCGCAAGCTTGTCTCGCGATGAAAAAGCTTTTTGCACGTTGATAATTGAGTTGGATTAGCGGGCTCCGATGGAGCCGGTGGTTTTTGCCCCCGCGTTTTTATACGCAACGCTCGTTTTACCATTCCGGAGCAAGAGAGACTGGGGATTACGGAATCGTTCGGGAATGTTTATAAAATTTGGTATTGTAATTTAGAGGGCACGCTGAAATTTCGGATCACCCCATTTGTCATTTCTGTCGCATCTCCGCTCTCGCTTTCTCAATGGAAACTCTCGTGGCCTCACGTCGCGACAGGTCAGACTCGTAGTCCCATTCTCATCATTGTTTTTTCTAGTCCCCGCTCGGTTTATCTGCAAATACATCTGGCTGGTCCAGGACGAGACGCGCGATTCCGAGCATATAAATAGAGGCTTTAATTTTGAGGAACATTGACTAACGAACGACACTGGCGTAGGTGTCGCGTACGCGATAAAAGTGACTGATAAGAGCGTCCGCGTCGACGCGAGACATCTTTATGACCCGGGGATATTCTTTTTGTTTCAGGGTGTCGAGAGACAGCGTTCATCTATGCCATAACCAGCGCTGCGGTGACGCACAGCATCGCGAGGGCTTGCAGCGAGGGCAGCATACAGTCCTGCTCTTGCGATTACACGCATCAATCACAAGCACCGTCCATCGTTCGAGACTGGGAATGGGGCGGCTGCTCGGACAACATTGGATACGGTTTCAAATTTTCCCGCGAATTCGTCGATACCGGTGAACGCGGGCGCAATCTTCGGGAAAAAATGAATCTGCACAACAACGAAGCTGGCAGAGCGGTAAGTTTGAAATTGAAGAATATTTTAAATTGACGTTGAAGACGAATAAATTTGAAAGTTTTAGGACGACCCGTACGAAAAAAACCCTCAAATATTGAGTCTTTACACCCAATTTTGAGTGTAAAGTCTCAAATTTGAGTGTAAACTCTCAAGTTTGAGTGTAAACTCTCAAGTTTGGGAGTTTACCCTCAAATTTGAGTGTATACCCTCAACGGTTGAGGGTTCACTCTCAATGTTGAGTATATATCCTTAATAGTTAAGGGTTTACTCTCAATGTTGAGTATATATCCTCAACAGTTGAGGGTTCATGCTCAAAGTTGGGTGTGCACCCTCAACGGTTGAGGATTCACTCTCAATGTTGAGTATATATCCTTAATAGTTAAGGCTTTACTCTCAATGTTTAGTATATATCCTCAACAGTTGAGGGTTCATGCTCAAAGTTGGGTGTGCAGGTATATAAAGGTTTTTATAATGAAAATGTCGCTTTTTCTGATGAATAATAAGACTGACGAATTATATGATTAAACATTCTCAATTTATTACGATGCTGATTTTTTGTTGTATCGATACATCTATTGATACAAAATTATTACTATCATTTAATTTATATCTATTTATATAAAAAAATAATATCTAGTAAAAAAATTATCTTAGTATTAATCCTGATCAGTCAATTTCCATTTTGTTGGCCAGTTTCGCGATGTAATCTTTATCATTACATCTCATGAAAATACATTTGCTACGAATATCATGTGGATAACAAGTTATTACATTTAAAGTTGTAGTGACTGAATGACAATAGCTTGTAGATGAAATATCGTAATTTGTACATAAGGTTTCTGCTGAAGCTTCAAACAATTTTCCAACAACAACGTATTTTTTTTGTCCCATTTGTCGTAGTCACGTGATAGAGACCTGTTATATTCATAAAGCTTCCGAATGTTGTTTCAACAATGCTATTTATTCGCTTACATAATCTGCTGTAAGAACTTGAGTGGAACAAAACGTTGTTGAAAATAAATCGTTCATATAAAATGGAATCATTCTGGATGGTTTCTCCAATAAGAGCTTGGATCGATAACTTCTGAATAAGATTCATATGCACGATCTTCCCATTTCCTTGAATGATTAAACGATGATCATCGATTGTTTTTTTTCCAGTTCGATTTCTATATTTCCCTACCATTTCCAAGAACAATTTTTGACCTTCTACGCTACAATTAGGTCTGGAAAAAGTGTCGTGAGACTTTAAAGACTGCAATCGTAAGTAGTTTTTGCAAATTTGATGTACAACCGATTGAGAACTGTGCAGCATGCTTCTTAAAACAAAATTATAGTTTTCATAAGGGAAAGCAGACCATGCCCACAGAGCTCCATAGTCTTTTACCGATTTCGGTATATGCAAAAGTAAATGCACATTGAATTTCATAAACTCTTCACCGTATAATTTTTCGGTATGATTAACAAAACGCTTTATCGCTTTTGTAGCTCTTTCATGATCGTGCATATTGATTCTGTCACTATCGAATGTAGAGATAGCATAGACTAACAATGACCAGTGTTTATAAAAAGTGACGGGAAGTAGATCTTTCAAACAAGGCATCGAGTAATATAGTAAAAAGTTTTTATATTCTGACGCTTTCCATTGGGCTAATTTTTTAACCGACTGTGGTATACGCGTAATTTCACACGGTGGCATTATCTGCAATAATTTACCATCGAGAATTTGCCATTTTGTTCCAATGTACCATGGCTTACAGGAGTTAGTGCTATCTATCCAGGTTGATAAAAAGAGTTTCACGACCCCAAGCAAAACACTGTGCATATACTCCGGAGGAAAAGACCGAATTATATTCAAAACAGGCACGAGCAACAGAGGGGAAACACCCTTAACACCATTGACCACTGTATTCTCTGTTGTGGCTTTTATAGCATCTCTCTTGTGCTGACTCTCCGTTCTCATCGAAATTTCTGTACCCCTGTATACACGAGTATAACCGTTCCCTAATGGTATATGTTCACCAGGGTTCAAGCATTGCGAGCAGCCATAGTTGCCATTAAATTGGTGAATGTTCTGTAACGCGCATCTCTCTACAGAATCTACAGGTGCAAGAATAGTATGGGCTTTAATAGTAATCGGATCGTCGAAACCAGGTGGCAAGCATTCGAACCCATTCTCATGCAAATCTTTGAGTTCATCAATAAACGGTTTAAGAAATAAATCAAGAATCGGTTTTTCTTCAGAAGCCCATAGACCGGCTAAGAGAATGTTCTCTTTTCTGACGCGATAGTTTAATTCATTAACCGAAACTTGAATTGGACACATAGAGACTTTTGACGATTTAAATGCTTGCACACCGTCAGCGTTAAATTGCAGAGATATATCATAATCGGAGATCGTACCTTTTTCTCGCAACGATTGATGCACTGCACCACTTGTGACATCGGAAAGTACATTTTTCTCTTGACAATTTCTTTGAATCTGATAAAAAAGTGGACTAGAAAATAATGTACTAAGCTGATCTTTTAAAGGTATGTACGCAAAAGAGAAGCCATTGCGTTTTAAAGAATTTAAAAGTGAAACTTTACGACAAGATGGGCACCGTATATGTTTAGAATTTCCAAAGTTTAAGAGATTACTGCAGCCTGGACAATGGTAATATGTATCAACGTTCGCGACACTAGGAAACTCCTGAAAAAATTTATACTTAGATGTATGCAAAGTTACTGGAAGGTGACAATTTAAGAGTAGAATAAGGTCCTGTAACGCAGCATCAGTCAAGCCATGCCGAATAGCAAAACTTAGTATGAGAAGATTACTTTCTTCTTTCGTGAGTGACGATCCGTGGTATAAAGGGATCCTTTCCTACAAAAAAAGCCGCGGTCAGTTTTATCAACGGAGTACGCATTTATGAATGTATGTACATACATTCTGTCGAAGCTCACTAACCTCGTGCTGTTGAATGTTGCAATCGTCGTTAATTTCATTATAATCACTACCGTGCCGTTCAATCTGTATTTCGATTTGATCGTTTACATTATTTTGTGGATCTAGTACGTTTTCTTCCAATTCTACATTTTGATCCACGATGTCATCGTAAAACTCGTTTTGGTCAGATTCTCCTTCCGAATTTTCATCGAGCATCTATTTATACGTGAACGATTATTAATAAACTTATATTCGTACACTGCGATTGTTACAACAACTTTGCGGAGATTTTTTGAAAATTATATCCACGCACTCTGAGAACAAGCGTCTTTACAGGACACGTTTCTATAGTCAAATTAAAGTTGCAAGTCACGAAAAGTAGTCTTATATAAAAAAACTTAGTATTTAACAAGTTTCAATGATCACTGACAGTTTCTACAAAAGATTACTGAACCCCATAGATACTCACATTTTCCAAGAGAAACTCGTCTGTTTCCATATCGTCTCTATTATTCTCATCGAGTCCGTTATGAAGTCGATTATCACCTCCAATCTGATCCTTTTGAAACACAATTCGATGAATTTTTTTCGCAATGTGATAAGTTATGTAAATATATAATTCAACAAACGTAGAATATGCAGCCAATATTTATTTTTACCTGCACTGTTTGAACTTCATCTCCAGCAGCACGGCGATTAGCAGTCGTTGAAGGTACAGGATAAGCAGAATTCCTGAGGTATTTAAAATACGGTCCTCGTAGCTTGCTCATTTTTAGAAGTATCCTAAAAGAAAGGGGAAATATAAGGTCGACTAATTATGTAAGAATACAAATTGAAAGTAGTTATTTCGTTTAATTTCGAATACGAGTACGCAGCAGTACAGATGTATATACATACACCTGGACATAATAGCATACATGTAAAATTCAGCTACAGTTTGCTCATTTATTAAATGCTCGTACTTTATGAGCATTTTTGATGTGCTTATAATTACGAGTGGTCAAGAATTCATTTATTATTAAACGATTTCTTAACTGCTTGTTATTACGATACAAAAATGTCCGTAAATTACGAACATGTTAATAAATATTTATTGCATGTTCGTCATTTACAAGCATTTTATGATACTCGTAATTACGAGCAGTTCATTAAGAATTCGTTTACTATTAAACGATTTATTAACCGCAAATGCCATTAAGCTCAAAATTATTTAATAATACTTACACAAATAGCGTATGTTGTTGTCTTTCCTGTCACTATACATGTATGCATATGTAATATGCAATCATCAATAGACTATGAAACCAAGACACATAGAAAAAACGCAGAACGTAAAACGTCGTTGTGTCTCTTTCTCGCTGCAGAAAAGAGAAAGAGACTTTGTGTTCTATACATTCAACACGCATACTAGCATACAGTGTGGAGCCATCGAAGTGTTGGGCACAGTATAGTACGACCAATGAGGCGTACTATAGCCGTATACTTTAGTATACTGTGCCCAACGCTTCGAAGTCTCCACACTGTATATACGTGTCACACGCATGTACCACAGGCAACGTAGGCTACTAACATAAACTTGTTCTTTGCCTCATGGCCTCATGTGCGGGACTGCGGTGTGAATTTTGACTTCTTGTGAAGAAATTTCGTTTTGCAATCAATTGATAATGGCGCGAATAAGTAAAAGTAAAGTAGATAATGCATCGTGCATATTGGTAGAGTTTGTAAACGAAAATAGTAAAGTCGCCGTGGGATACCGTTCTTGGTTACAAGACGTAGAAGACATCGATGCAGTTCTTGAGAGTCAAGAACACGTGAAAATATGGTGGCCAAAATGTGATGTTGTGCCGGCACGCTAAATGAACATAAAATTGAAAAAATTTTCGGGAGACGATTGGGATGTGTTTGCGGTCCGAGTATTAAAATTTGGAGGTAAGATTCCACACAACGTAATATAAACGTATTTGCAGCTCGCGAAATCGCTTTTTCATTTATTTCATAAAATTGATTTTTATAACACGTGTACGATTTCGACTTTTTTTATGCGTTTCGAACGAGCTGAAAATGACGAATTTTGAGTGCATGACGTCATCGTGGTGAAATGATGCTACGAGCATCCATTTTAGCCTTTCACGTGACCCGTAAGGCCTTCCACGCGACCCGTAGGGTCACGTGAAAAAGTATTAAACAAAGATTCAGTTTTTTGGAAAAACTATTTTTTGTAGGTAAAATGGGATGTCGTAAAACTATTTTACCACGATGACGTCATAAAATCAGTCTGTGCTAAAAATTCCTCATATTTAGCTTGTTCGACACGCATAAAAAAGTGTCGAAATCGTACATGCGTTATAAAAATATCGTGAGAGCCATGGAGGACAAGGTCTTTTTACGCCTCACGCTATTTGCAGCACGAGTGGTCTACGACTATTCGTGCTGCAAACGTCACGCTCGACGTAGAAAGACTCGTTTCGTTCCCTTGATGCACAATATACTATTAAATAATTAAAATTTTATGCATTAATCAAAAATTAATTGAAAATTAATTCATAGAATTGCATGTTTCGTTTCAGCATGAACGGATATGAGTTACGAAAGGGATTCCGAATCAACTACAAAAGAAAATCGACGATTGTTGAAAAAAAGGACCTTCGAGGAATTAGGAACGAAGGGTAAAAATAGCAAACCTGCTACTAAGGTGATTAAAGCTTGATATGTGTGCAATTTCATCACAAAATGACATACGGTTCATTCTTTTCCTCCAGTTGTCGAACAATAAAGAAAAAAGAGACTGTGACCACAAGAAAACTCTAGCAGCGAAGAGGACCAATGCCTGTTTGCAAGAATTGCTGCAGAATAACCAAAATCCGCAAACGCATGATACTGTAAATATTGCGCCTATACTGTAGTAATTAAGAACATTGTGCTCTAATTAAATGTATATTTTCTTCTAGTTGGAAGATCGAAAAGATGCTGAAAGCGAGTCGTTGAGTACCGATGGGGAGCCAGAGGAAAAAAAATCGAAGGACGCGCTGCGGGGTGAACTACGTGTTCTGAAACTTGAGAACATGCGACTGCAAGCTGATCTTCTGCGATGTAAAGGTAATGTCACTACTTGCAGTATTGCAAGCTGAGATAAACTCCTATTCAGAGTAGAATTCGTATTTATTCGGAAATTTTGTATTTTATAATAGAATTCTTGAGCGCACAGAAGACATCAGAAACTCTCATGCAAAATCTGAAAAATTGCCAAACATCAGTGAGAGAAATGAAAGTGGTTTGCATTTTCTGCGCCAATGTCGAGGTATTTATCATAATTACTAACTGTATGTGCAATATTTTGAGCTTGAATTTTGTTTACCGATAATGCCAGAAACCAAAAATAAAAGTTACAGAAAATATGTTTTTTTTGTTTTGCAGATGAATGGTGATAGTAGTTCTGCTATCACAACGGCAACGAAACCGAAATGCGTAAGTATAAGTTTATCATGTGTATCATCGGGTTTTATGTTATCAGATAAAATTAAAATTTATCTTTTTAAAATGTTTTAGGGTCAATCTGGAGTTCTTGATCAACAACAACAACAACAAGAAGAACAAGAACCACAAGAAAACAACAATTCGGAGGAAAGCAACTCATTCAACAATGACCAATTGAGGGATAATGAAGACCTTGACTGTGACCTTGATAACGCCGATTTGCATGACAACGCAGGTGAAACGGCGGATGCCTCAAGTACAGAGATGGTACGTTCATTAATTTTACATTGTTTAGAGGTTCAATTTTACAAGTAACGTTATTTCAGGAGGACATTGGTCATGGGATCAAAATTGAAAAATCAATTTTTGTCAAAATTCCCAAGAAGGACTCGAAAGTCTTTTTAAGACAACTGGTGACATCCGTTTTCACACACCAAGAATTCGCGAGTTCGTCAGTTTCTGGGAAAAAAGGGAAAAATCGGGAAGAAGCAAAACCAGTGCTGGATCCGAAAAAACAAATGGCCATACGAGGTGAGCTAATTAGTCGACAACCACATTTTGATGCAATCATTGAATCACTCTAAATATCTCTTTTTTAAATTTCAGATAAGGCAGAGGAAATATTCCCCAACCAGGACAAAAAGATTTTGGCACAGGATTTGAGGGACATTCTAAAAAATAAATGTAAAAACGCTTACAAGGTTAAAGTTGTGTAAAATTGCATAATAAATCAATAATGTGTTTAATTAATCAAAATTTTCATATAGCTTCAATAGCTGGTGAAAATTACCAATCATGCTTCCATAATTTTATCATTGCTTAAAAAATTATACCTTTTTTAGCGACGATAAAATATCAATCAGGATTAACATTCAATTCAGGGTTACTCTCAAGTTGAGGGTAACTCTCAACTCGAAGATAACCCTCAACTTGAGGGTC
Organism: Zelostemma sp. ZL-2020; assembly: GCA_022816865.1. Classification (NCBI taxonomy): domain Eukaryota; kingdom Metazoa; phylum Arthropoda; class Insecta; order Hymenoptera; family Platygastridae; genus Zelostemma; species Zelostemma sp. ZL-2020. The sequence continues at coordinate 20,079 of JABFQM010000875.1, forward strand.
TTGAGTTGGGGGTTACTCTCAATTTAAGGGTTACCCTCAAGTTGGGGGTTAGTCTCAAGTTGGGTGTCCCCAAATAACACCAAAGTTGAGGGTGCGAGTTGAGTCTTTTTTTTTGAGGGTTTTTTACGTACGGGGTCAGTGTTAAATAAATGTAAGTTTTACAATGACGCTGTCCAATCAGAAATAGCGTAGCAACAATTCGATTGACCTAGTTTCAAAATGTCCGTTTCAAATTTTCTAAATGTCCGTTAAGTGGTTTACAGTTTGAATGCTTTTAGATATCAATTTGATAAGAATTATTAATAGACTAAATACATTAAAATAACTTGAAATAAGGTTAAATTCCACCTTATATAGAAACACAAGTATGCAGGGTATACATCAAGGTGACTGTCCTCAGCAATTCGTTCACTAAACTTACGAATGCAAATGTCATAGAAGTAGTATGCAGCTGATCACTGACACTTGTACAGAACTGCATGAAACAGCTAAAAAACGGCTCATAGTGCTACTTGGCGGAATTATAGCATGTTCTCACGGCTGAACTCGAAAAGTTGGCCGAGAAAGACCTTAATTGATACACTCGTAAGGACACAGTCGGCATTGAAATCGTTCGATGCCGATTGGGTCCGAAAGTGCAATCGAAATTCGGAGTTTGGAGCTCTCTTTATACACTGTTATTATATTTCGGACCTAAACGGTCGTATTTAGGATATAAACGCTCCTTTCTCTTCTTTCCTTTTTCGGACCACATAGCTCCGTTTTGTATCCGCAAGACGCGTTAGGATTAAAATAACTCTGTTTTCACTCCTTTTTTGGAGACATTTGCGCAAACATGAATACGCAAAATACGAAATAAATGAACATTAAATTATGTTTATTCTGTCACTTGCTTCTGCTATAACGTGGTAATGAACAGAAATTGTTCTTATCCACTGATTTTATGCAAAATAAAGCATTGTTTCGTCTATTAATAAATCATAATCCTTTTAATTAACAATTTCTATCTACATAATTGCTAATTTTTGAAAGAGTTGAATGTTTAAACAATTAAAAATTGTTGACACTGAAATTTTAAAATGGTTACATATCGTGAATGTAATAATGTTTTCAAACAATGAAATTGAGAGTCCGGAAAGTATAACTGGCTCCTCGAGGCAGAATTTTTGGATCTCAAATGGTCCTTAATGGTCTCCATTCTATTGTTCTCGTCATATTCCGGATCTCAATGGATCTCAATGTTCTCACAAGTAAAATTTTTGTTCCGCAAATGGTCCTCAACGGTCGCCATTCTAATCCCGATGCCGATTTTTCGTCCTCAAATAGGCTTCCATAGTTTCCACAGTCTTTTGTCAGGCTATTTTCGATGGCCTACTTCCCGTATTTGGGCTGGTTTTTGTTCCTCAAATTGTAACATTAATAAACTAATTAGAATGCTGACGAAATCGTTCGCCGCTATTACAGCATGATAAGATTCCCCATTAATAAACGTTGAGATAAGGCCGTAACTGTAATGTTCAATTTTTTGCTGACGATGCCAAATTTTATCTCCAAATTCTTTTGTTGAATATTGATAAATGTATAACTTTTTCTCGTAAAAATACTAATTTTAACTATTAATATGAACTTAGCGGACAGCCACTACAGAAAACTCAGGAGGTGATTGATCTTGGAATAACATTAAACATATTCTAAACATATTCTAAGGTGTACACATAAATCTTATTGAGCGCTGGGATTCACTTCACTATCTTTAATCTTCAAAAAATCGTTTCTTGCAAATTTTGCATTATCACATTGAAATTAAAAAATACGTATCAAATATTATCGAATTTTCAGAGTCTCCTCTGGTAGTTTCTTAAGTACCTTACGGCGCGTACTGTTTTCGGAACTATGAATAAAGGAACCCGAGATAGAAATTTTCAGCACGAGTACCAGTCGTGAAGAACCGCTATTAATAAGTCTCAATACCGAGAGTTCTCATTTCTCCGGGATAATCGACTCCGGTGCGTCTCGCACTTTTGTAAATCAAGAAGTTTGGAATTTAATTCAGGAAAATAGTATCTTAGTTAATGCCCCAGAATTAGCAGCCCGAGTCGCTAATGGAAAAATAGAATCGAGCAATAAAGAATGTGAACTGGAGTCGACAGTACAGAATAAAACCAAAGAGTTTCGAATCAGATTGTTAGCGTCGTTACCAGTACCGTGTACCTTGGGACTAGATTTCTTACGAGGCTTCGAAATACAAGTGAATTTCGCCGTCCCCTCATGGAATTTCGTCAAGGAAACTGAACGATTTGAATTTCATTCGAATCTTGAAGATTCGGAACATCAGAATTCCGTTTCGTTCTGTTTTGGATTAATCGAATTAACTCCCAAGCAGAGGGAAACGTTGAATGATTTGTTACTGAAGGAGATTCAACCCGCTTCCACGAAGGTGAGCTTGACCCATCTCGCAGAACATGTAATTGATGTGAGAAACACCCCGGCCATTAAAAAAAAATTTAGACCAGTATCACCCAAGGTATATCAAGGTATTAGTGACGAGGTCGATAAAATGTTAGCAGAAGGAGTAATAGAACCGTCCGAAAGCGGGTGTTCCTCTCCAATAGTAATGGTTAAGAAACCTAATGGTAAATATCGCTTTTGCCTCGATTTTCGAGCGGTCAACAACGCTTCGAAAAAAGATGCATACCCGATTCCCATTATTGCAAGTATTCTAGATAAACTACGTAATGCGAAATACATTTCCACCATTGATTTGAGTCAAGCGTATTTCCATATACCCCTTAAAAAAATGAGTCGCGAAATTACTGCATTTGCCGTCCCGGGCAAGGGACTCTATCATTTTACGCCAATGCCATACGGGTTAACCGGAGCACCAGCTACGTTTCGAAGGTTTATGGATAGTTTACTAGGATCCGAATTAAAAGGACACGTCTTTTGTTACCTGGATGACGTTATAGTTATCACCGAAACCTTTGAATCGCATCTAGAATGGCTTGGTAAAGTTCTCCAGAAGATGCGGTTAGCAAATTTAACAATAAACAAAGAGAAAAGTCATTTTGGATGTTCAAGAGTACGGTATCTTGGTTTCATACTGGACGCTAAAGGTTTGCATATGGACCCTGAAAAAGTGGATCCGATATTGAAATTGCCCGCACCAAGAACCGTTAAGCAGGTTCGCAAGTTTTTGGGGATGGTATCATGGTATCGGAGATTTATACCCGACTTGGCAACCGTCGTCGAACCCATAACGCGATTACTTAAGAAAAAGCAGAAATGGGAATGGAAGGAAGAACAGCAAAACGCGTTCTCAACCATTCGCTCCATTTTGGCTTCCGGCCCTAGCTTAACTTGTCCAAATTTTGAGTTTCCTTTTTGTATACAGTGCCATGCAAGTCAGGTAGGCCTGGGCGCAGTACTAAGTCAAGAGAGAGAAACCGGAGAAAATGTACTCGCGTTCGCCAGTAGAACCTTGTCCGAAGCCGAGAAGAAATTCAGCCTCGTAGAAAAAGAATGCCTTGCCGTTCTGTGGTCGATTAAGAAGTTTCGCCCGTATATCGAAGGCTATTCTTTTACGATTTATACAGATGATAGCAGCGTTCGTTGGCTGCTTAATCTTAAACAACCCTCGGGAAGACTTGCCCGCTGGGCTGTGGAATTACCAGGCCTAGAATTTACAATAATAAATCGCAAAGGAAGGTCAAATTACACCTCGGAAATTCTAGCTGGAAAGGATAATTCGGACATTTGTCTAATGACCAACAATCGCGAGGTTGATTTCTCTACGACTAACGACAAATGGTTCCAAAATCGTTTCGATGCCGTCAAAAATTTCCAGATAGAAATCCGGACTGGAAAATGTCAGAGAATAAATTGTATTATCATCTTCCATCTAAAATCACCGACGAAATGATCCCGGATTTAGATCCCTGGAAATTGGTTGTGCCGGTGGAATTCCGAAATCGAATCATCGCGGAAAATCATGACGAGGTTCGAGCCGCTCACCCGGGCATGGAAAAAACGTGTCATAGAATTGCGAACTGGTACTATTGGCCCGGAATTTTACGCGATGTCTCAAAGTTTGTACGTTGCTGTCCAACGTGCCAAAGAGCGAAAGTTAGTCGATCCACACCATCTGGGTTGATGGGAAGAAGAAAGATTTCCGAACCGTGGGAAATAATAGCTGCCGATATTATGGGACCATTGCCGCGAAGCAAATCTGGGTTTTCTTACCTTTTAGTTATCCAAGATCTATTCGCGAAATGGATAGAAGTCAAAGCTCTGAGAAGCGCCAACGGGAAGAAAATATCGGAGGCTATTAATGACCTGATAACCAATAGATGGGGAACTCCCAAAGCTTTATTGACCGACAACGGTACTGAGTTCGTGAATGTTTCGTCAAAAAAATTCGCGGCGGGTAAAGGGTTTCGTCTTTATACTACGCCAATCTATCATCCGCAAGCGAATCCCGTCGAACGCGTGAATAGAGTTCTAAAAACCATGATCATCTGTTTTGTTAAAGATAACCACCGAAATTGGGATCAGTTTCTTCCAGAGTTTAGATTTGCGTATAGCTCCGCTTATCATACTTCGTTGAAAATGTCACCGGCATTCTGAACTTAGGAAGGGAACCCATTCCTGAGAACTGCGTGCGTTTTAGCGATAAGGATAAAGAAAAGTTAATCGCAGAGGAAGACTCCGCAGAGGAAGACTCCGCAGTGGAAACTCCGAATGTCAAAAATCGTCGACTTGCATCGTTTGATCTCTTTGAATTTAAACGATGCAAACGAAAAACAGAAACATCAATACAACTTACGACATAATAGAACCGACTTCGAAGTCGATCAACTAGTACTAACAAGAAATCGAGTCCTTTCCTCTGCGTCTAAATTCTTTTCAGCCAAATTAGCCGGACCTTATGTCGGGCCGTTTATAGAATCACTAAGATAGTCTCCGCCAATGTGTGCGAAATCGCAGATATTGTAAAACCCAGTTAAAACGAACCAAAGTTTCCGTAGTTGATCTAAAAAAGTATTATGAATAATTTCTGTCCTCTTTCGGAAGAATAGAGGGCGTTAGAAAAAAAAACTGGGTTTCGTAGAATTTTAGAATTGAGATATTCTGGTTCTGGAACGAATAAAATTATGTAATATGGAAAATATTGAGGTATTTCCCTAAAACCTTCTTGATGAATTTAAGTATAATAAGAACCCCCCCCCCCCCCAAAAGGGTTGTGGTGTGACGCGCCTCTTTTTGAGCTCGTCACTTAAGTTGAAAGTTGCCTTTTTATTTTGGTAAATTAGAGCCGTCCCTTGTGTTTTTTTCCCACTTTTCTATACAGGTCCACAGGTCCGGGAGACGATACCCAAGGGCAACGAATCTCTTTACGGTAATACCGATCCTGTATTTCATTCGAGTATTGAATTTTTCTTATTTAGTCAGATTACGTGCGATAGATTATTCAGTTAAGCCGTTATGTTAAAACGAATTGAGATGATTAGTTAGGCATTTGTCAAGATTTAACGTAGAGATATTTTTTGTAAGCCTATTAGAAGCGAATTTTGGAACTTTTAAGGGGAAACCCAGTAAACACGACAATTAAGAAAGGAATGTCGGCGTGTAATCGCTCAAATGATTTATTTAGAAGGAAAACCTTGGTCACTAGTAGATATCGTTCCGTTGCCACGGCGCACAGTGGGCCGAATCCTCGAAAAGCTGGCCAAAAGTCGAAAAATTCGAAGTCTTTCATTCGAGTTTAGTACCATTAGATCGGATAGAGAGGGCATTGGTGCATGTTTTTGTAAAAGGAAAAGGAATTGCCTCCTCTAGTCGCCGTTTTATCCCCGCGCGAACCTACCGTTTCGGAACGCAGCTTGACGCGCGTATAACTCGTCGAAAATTTCCTCGTTATTCAAGTGCGTGTATTTTCTGTTTAAATTGTTCAATTCCAATTGCGCTTGATGGAGGGTGTTCCTGAAGGTATGTGGAATGAAAATATGTACAGTTTCACATTGCTATTCATATGTATTGTTTTTAAAAAAATGTTGAAGAACTCGCGTTAAGAATAAGCGATTCACAAATATATTTATCATAAATTGGAGATATACTTTTAGTTCCACGGAGTTCCGCACTATTCCAATCATGAATATGAAGGTCATACTGTTCTGTAATAGAATTTTCAAGAATCGGATACCCGCGTGTACCCCATTGGTTGTAGGCCCATTTTCAGTGCGGGTGGACCGGTCCGCTGCAGCTGGCTCGCTCAGCACATCGGCTGACCGGAATAAGGACATTCGAAAATATCGAGAAGACTTCTCCCGAAAATGTTCTCGAGTAAAAACGATGGAAGATATTTTTTACCGGCTCCTGATATCTTCGGATCCAGTTATTTCGAGCATGATAATAATGCAACCCAAAAAAGGTAAAAGTTTATCACCTGAAGCGATGGAACTTTTATTGTGTTCAGGTGATTCTGAAACACCTGATCGTCTAAGTGGTTCAGAAACATCTTAATGTCTCAGTGATTCAGATATACCTGAATATCTGAGAGAATCTGATTCAGACAACGACTCTGACTCCGATTAATCAATATTACGATGGATTATTGCTTGTATTTTTTACAATATCATTATTACTATATTATTGCGTGTACTTTTGTATTGATATTGTTCTGTCGGAAATTGTCCATAAATAAAAAACCGGTAAACTGCAAGAACTGTTTTCATTTGTGCCATACCTTTTTTCCTCTCTTCATTACTAATCTACAGTACCGAAAAATAAAGATGAATTTTAAAATGTTGGCCATGTATCGATTATCATTAACAATTGTAAAAATACAACTTTGAATCCGTTTTTAGCGACCTCTAAAACCCTAAACATATAAATAACATGCAATTCCAATAATTTTTTTTTCTTTACATTTTTTTGGATCCGCCATTTTGAATTTCCACAATCTGACTCCAAATTCGTTATCAGCGACCTCCAAGACCTCAAATCTATGAATTGCGTGCAATTCTAATAATTTTTTCAAAAAAAAGTCCGCCATATTGGATCCGCCATTTTCAATTTTGAAAATCTGACTTCAAATTCGTTATCACCCTGTCGGATCGCTTGCCACCGTTTTGCCACCGTTATGAAATTGTCACTATTTTAACCTGATTACGGGTTATGGAATACAATTTTAATTATTATTTCCATTTAAAACTTATATTTTATCAAAAAA
>JABFQM010000876.1:0-27296 GCA_022816865.1 Zelostemma sp. ZL-2020
TATGGCCTACTTTAGAGAATGATAAGGGGGGCCGAAAAGTCACGTAGTCGAAAACGAGTCGTTACTCGTTTTCAAGATTCTATGGAGGGGTTGCCTCTATAAAAAGTGGAGCCCTGTGGGCTTCGCGCCTTTTTGTCTTGTTCGAGTTCCGATGCTAGGGATTTGATCTCAGTGATTAGCCATATTACGGGTTTTACGCCGGTACCTCTGCCGGCCGCGTTCGTACTTTCGTAAACGCGTTTAATTGTACAACCATTGCTCCGCGATATTGAGTTCTTTCATTGAATAAACCAGTAATAATCCTAGTATTCCGTGTCGCGTACATTATTGCACTGCTTAACCCTCGCGAAGGGTTCGGCATCTCAAAGCCGCAGCGCAGAGTCGGAGAACCCTCGTCTTTCGAAGGTCCGCGCTACCGAATTCTTAGTTTAGGGTGATAAGCAAAATCAATTTGTTACACGGAGTTAGTGAGATTGAACGAGTCTTATCAGAAAGTGATAGCGACAAATCACTTTTCAATTAGTTCATCACCCAATGTCACAATTTTTCTATTCAAAAAAATTATTAATTATTGGGATAGTTGTATCATTTTTCAAGGAAAACTGCGATCGTAACGAGATATACTGGAGGTCTTTCCAGGCAATTGTCGTCGAATTACAAGATTACTATCGGAGCAGATCAATTACGCCTCGATACAATAGGTCCAAATAGTCAAGTTCTGCAAAGAGCAAGGGATCGACTCCTGGTATGTACATAACATCGGCGAAGGAAAATCTAAATGTCGGCAAATTTCTTGGCGATTCGTGAATTCTGCAAGTTTTTCAAGTTTCCCGGGTGATCTCAAAAAACGAAATGTTTTTCTATATGAAGCCATGCATAACTAGGTAGAAAACGTGTTAAACTCCAATGTCGAAGTCGAGACACGAGACTCGATTTGGTTGGACTTGGACTAGATTCCGAAGCAGCGAGGCAACGAAACAAAGCCTGCTGGAAGTTTTGAAAAATGCTAGAAATGTATAAGAAAACACGTAATTTTATTCTCTTGAAGTCTAATTTTATTTGTACAATAGGCCCATAAATGCACCCATTTTCGTCACGATTTATTTACAATGCGTCGATCTTTGGTAGATTGCACTTTACTTATAATTTCACGTCGCAAATACTATGTTGCTTTGTAAACAAAACCGTGGCTAATTTCGGCACGTCAAATTTTTCAAAAACCCTCGACTTCTTGAAAAATTGGTACGTTCGAAATCAAAAGTATAATAATACAAACCCGAAGTCGCAATCCTTCGCTTAATATGAAATTATAAATGTCTATACAATTTGAAACTTGACTTTCGAAACAGATTTCGGTTTGCTCTCAAAAATAAAAACGCTTTTACAACTAACTCCGGTCTTCCTTAAAAAACGCAGATTTTAACAAAAATTGTATCCATTCGAATCGCAAGTACCCTCAAATTATAAAAACCCATCTCATCTCGCGTACAAAAATACCAGAAGCACTCGCAGTCTACCAATTAATAACACACGTATAATCTCGTGAAAAAAATACTTCTTCATTCTTGGTCAACTTGTAGGTTGCTCTTTGCCGCTCACGAAACACTGGACGTCGTTCCTTTGAAGTCCGACCTCGTAATGACAGTTTCGCACAGGATTTCTGGCCATAGACACGTTCGACACCATAGTTTTGCTATAGTCTTTCGAGTAATCTGCAAAAGGTGAATGAAACAACTTTAAATTAAAAGGGCTAAATGACAAAGTGATAAAAAAACACGCCAGGATAATCTCGATTCATAGCGTCTTTTTTTAAAGTTCCGACTGTGAATCGAGACAAATAATTTTTTTTCCAGTGGTTATTAATGTTAAATTTGTTAGCAGGCGAATACAATCAAAGAGTGTTTTCGTGAGTGACTTAAAAACCCCTCCACCTCGGTTCAGGCGAAAGTTATTAGTGTAGTGAAACGATTTTGGCAGATCCTTTGAACTTCAATGTTTACATTCCAGGAGAACGGTAAAAGAATTGAAACACATTGTAACATTAATGTTTTTCTTTCGACTTTGAAGATTGTATATTATGTACATTTTAAGAAACGTAAAGTGTATGAAACAAATTCTTTCAAAACTACAAGCCCCAACACCAAAATCCCAGATGGTTAAAAAAATCAGGCCAATAAATTGCGAATTGGAAAAAATATGTTTCAGGCAGCATAATTAATTTCATTTAATGTAAAAAGATATTGTCCAATAAATTATGCTGACATATTATATGAAATTATTTATGCTACACTATATATATTTGTTCCAATTTACTCTCGCATTCGGCATCTGGACGACTTTGCAACTTGCGAGATCGAAGAGTCAATTAATTAGTATCTACCCGATTAGCCGCGTCATTTACATGCTACTCAGTGGGTCTGCTTTAGTGAAAAAGTGTGTATGGAATTTTTAACTCGCTTCGGTTTGTCCTGGAAGAAAGATCAACAGCCTTAAAAAGTGAAAAGAAAATCGAGATTTTTGAGAGAGGGCACAAAAAAATTTTAATTCTTCATTCCATTCAATTCCTATTTGGTCCTTCAGTTTTTACAAATGAATAATCGTGTTTGAGTGTCAATGTGGATGCGTTAATGACGTAACATCGTTCTTCCAAAGCTACGGTATTGCACGTGAATCATCACGTCATGCCAGGCCAAGTCTTAGAAACCATCAGTGTGCCCTATCACACGAAAATTAAGTCGCCGGACTTTGCTTATGGTCAGAGTCTGGTGACCGTTAACTGGTGGTTACCTTAGCTGGAATTAATCTGCCCTGTAGCGCTGCTATCGGGAGGTGTCAAAATCGCTCGAATCCTGGAACAACTTATCACTCCCGCATATGCTTGTCTGTAATGTTTGTTCATAATCACGTAGATTATGGGGTTTACGCAGGGCCCAGAGTACAGCAAAAGATACCCCAAAACGTAGAACCCTAAAACACGCATAAAACCCAGATTGCAAATTACAAAAAATCCAATTGTACATGTTTTTAGTATTTTCCTGTTTGTTTTTCGAAAACTTTACCTGGATATTTGATCTCAGGGTCCGCGACCTCGACAATGGCGATGGATAAGTAGCACAAGACAAAGCTTAAAAATATAACGAGGACCATTTTCGCAAACTTCCAGTCGCTTCGTGTCTGCATAATTTGTCGCGTGTCCCTTCCTGGACTTTGCGGTGATGTTATCGTGGGTGTCGCATGCTTCCGCATTCGCGTTTCCGATCTGCGATTTGATGATAAAGTCAGTGAAATGAATATAATTTTATTGAAGTAGAAAAAGAATTTACCTATGTAACACCCAGAAAATTTTCGTGTAACAACAAACGATGACGATGCAGGGGATGGCGAAGTTTGAGAAGATGAGAAACTTCTTTGGGGTTCTTCCATTTTCGTCAGGGATGATCAAGCACGTGCCGTTTATGTCGTCGAAGCCGAATTTTCCTTTGGAACAAAGAACAATGATTTTTCCAAACTTGAATCGTCTTCTTACAAAATTCGGTACTAAAGTTTGATAATTTTCAAGTAATGAATTTATTAGAATTCTTTACAAGTTGATTTTCTAGAGAAATTACGAGAAACTCAAATTAATGTTTTGTAGTTGGTGGAATTTCAGTTTGAATCATTCTTAATGTTTTGCGCTTTTCGACGTTTTCTAGGATGATTAGAGGTCCTTGTCTTTTTTATGTTTCCAACTTTCCGACCTACCCCAAATGCCTAACAGTACGGGGATCAATTGTCCGAAAGAGACAAGCAGGCAGAAAAAGATCATCAAGGCAATCCAGTGCTTTTTGTACACCTTGTTATAAATGCTGCGATGCGTGATCTTGATAAATCTGCAATAAAAAATTACGAGTTAAATCAAGGTTTGAGAATAAATATTTTCCTAATTCAACAAATTCTTTAAAATCTTTTAGAGGGAAATTTTATTCCACTCCAAGAATAAATAGTAATCAAGTGACTCCAAATGAAAAAAAATTTCTTCAAAAGCAATTAACTCGAGCTATGAAATGCGAAAAAAAAACAAAAAATATCAAAAAACTCAAAAAATCACCGAAAATAGAAAAACTGGTATTTATGGTCATTATCCGTGTTCTTCGGTATTTTTAAATTATTTTTATGTAATACTCCGTATTTGTTTCTCATTTTCTCGCATGTTTTGCATTTCAAAATTGTCTATTCGCTTTTTCTAATTTTAAAGTTGTTTTATATTCTTCTGTATTTCTTCCGCATTTTTTCTATGTATTCTCCTCATCCGCCAAGACAGTACGTGACAAAATATTACCTGTTAATAGTGATCATAGTGATCAGGTTCCAACTGGTCCCGACATTGCTGTACCTCAAAAACGGCACAAGAACACAAAGAAACGGAACTTTCGTCCAACTCGGGTCGATGAAACGCCACGAATCAAAGGGCAATACTAATAAGCAGAAAACCAAATCCGAAGTGCATAAACTGAAAGGAAAACATGAAAATAACACGATTTCAATCGCTGATTTACAGACTTACTTCGAAGCAAAACTCCGCGTACCTTATAATAAACGCAGCTGCCATGTTCCGGACTTTCGGATATTTACAAAGGGCCCAAATCGTTAACAGATTCCCCAACAGTCCAAGCAGCATAATCAACACCGCGGTTACTGCCATAAAGTATCGTAACGGCTCTGGATATCTGCAAGAAATGACGAGTCGCGATAAAATATTTAGACGAATAAAACTTGTCTTTTCTCCTTGAATTTACCTCGAAAGTTCACTGTTGATCACCCTGGGGTCCATTCGGGGCAAGTCCACCTCCATTTTCGTTGTCTGCGAAAGTAAATTTTTCAAATGTTTTCGGTAAGAGGAATAGTGAGAATGAGAAAAGGACTTCCTTATCGCGATTCACTGCGAGTTTCTGGGGTGTATATTAATTATGAAACAAACAAAGTGTTCATGCTCTAATTCGTAAGAAGTTCGTACATTATTTACGGATAAGAGCATCAATCGTGAGAAAGAAATAGTTTTTTACCATTTTTCCAATAAAATTCTACCGTTTCCTGCACTTGTTTTGTTTAATAATTAATATATAGCCCGAAATAGTATGTTGCATTACAAGGGTTGAAACACAGCGCTTGCAATGAGTGGGTAGTGTGCTCACACGAGTTGCATCAGCTGTGTTTTATTTCGAGAAATGCACAATAAATTGCAGGGAAATCGCGATATGGGTGTCTTTCTCTAATATTCTCGCTTCGTTCTTTTCTTAACTTTTTTATCACTCTGTAAAATCAACGACTCGAGATGGGGTTTGAAATAGATTTGATGCAACTTTAGCGAGGGACCGGGTTTCAGAAAATTCGAACAATTTCGCCGTTTAATGTGGATTATTCTTGTATCGCTTCTCTACGCTGCCATGAGGGTGTTGAATTTGATAAACAGCGGAGCAATATACTTGAGTGAGTTTAATTAAGAAAAATTAATGAACCCCCGGTATGCCCCCTTTCGGTTAGCACAAAATGCGAGGAATGTTAAGATTTTGTCTCAAACATTCAATGACAATGAAATTACTACAATCCCACAGTTCGGCTTCCGCAACTTTTTCTATCGTCATGACTTGGATATGTTTTACCAAATTCGGCAAATTTCGAATTTTTAACAACGAGGACATTCACTTATTTTAAGTAAAACAAATATTCTCAAATAAATTAATCCATTCGTGAGAATTTTTAAAAACGTTCTTTCATCGAAAATATCTTTATCATCAATTTTATCTTATCCATCGTTTCGTGCCCGATTTTTGAACAAACATTTTATTTCTTAAATCGATGGAATTTCGAACAGTCTTCAGTATTATCGTAAAATATACAATTTAAGTGTTATTTAATCGAAAATAAATCAACTGTCTGGAAGATAAAAATAAAACTGATTAGTCAAATTCGATTTCACGTCGATTTTCCGATCGAGGCAGCGAATTTCGCTTTTGCAACGCGCAATTGACATCCAGTCCTTCTCAGCGGCAAAATCTAGTGAAACCTACGGCGCGTGAAAATCAACGGAAAAGAACAAATTTTAGACTCCGAAGTTCGCTTCCAAACCTACAGAATCTAGCAAAACTTACGGCGCTTAAAAATCAACGGAAAAAAATTAATTTCATACTCCGGGGTTCGCTTCCGAATGTACAGAATCTAGCAGCAAGACCGAAAGCCTCGAATAATTTTTCGGCGCGTAAATCCCTCGAAACGAGATCGATCAGCTCCACTAATTCTATCCTAATCCAAAGACTCTTCTGATCGACAAAGCGAACAAGGAAAATCGTCCATTTGGAGCCACCATTCGGATCAGTTGTCTTATCGATAAATACCGCAAATTTCGTACGTTTCAGAATGTCTAGTAAACGAGTCTGTTTGGATGGGCCCAAAACGTTCGCGACGATTCGTGAACATTAAGTCCGTCCTAACGCATGCTCTGGAGAACAGCGAGATCGGTTACGACGTCTTTAAAAAAGTGTAAAAATCTATCGGCGATGCGAAAAGGAACGGCAGTTTGAACTACCAACGCAGCATATTTGATTTCGCCAAATCTTTTGCGTTCTTCGGAAGAAAAAAGTAAATCTTGAACTTGCGTGCCTTCCAAACCGTCGATATTCTTGATGTTTTTCGGCACGTAGTTGAATATACCTCGGAAGTTCAGCATGACGTGTGATGTTCGAGAAACCGCTAGAACACGAGCTTTCACATTCACACACTGAGCAAAAAAAGAAAATGGATCGTCCGACACATTTTTCAACCACGATTTAAACCTGGATCTTCTAACCACTTAAGCAAAAACTTCTGTTTTCACGATTTTTGTTGTGCACCGTCGTTCGAGACAACTTCGTCCTCGACTCTCTTTAAATTAGCAAAAGACGAAAGGTGATTTTTAAGCCGCGATAAATTGACAGCCGAGTACGACTTTTTGCCGGAAATGCAGTCAAATTTTGACGGATCTTGGTTACCTGCTGTAGTACAAGACTCAATCTGGGAATCTTTCAGCCATACTCCTCGAAACTTCAGTTCTGCCATTTTTAAACGAACTAGGCAGAGGCAAGAGCAGACGAATGAGAAATGTAGGAAATTGTAGACAAACAGAAAGATAATTTATTCTCACGAAAGAAAAGAGAGAAAATTGGACGAAAGAGGTTTTACGTGAATAGACAGTTAGGGTGAAAGAAAGGACATAAATTATTATTGAAAAATGACGACGAGACAATGACTTGCTTACGAATTACGGAGAGAGAAACGTTGATTGCAGCACCGTTCCTCCTGAGCAATCGAAATTCAAGAACTATTCACCAGAACGTCCCTCAAGCCAAAATGAAGCAGAGAACCAAAGAAGGCTGATGTAATCAAATGGTTTCCAACACCGAAGTGAACAGTTCAGAAACTAGCACTTGACTATTCATTTCTCTTTCTTAACCAAAAATAATGTGAAATTCCAAATTTGTATCGTAACTTAGTCCACATTGTAATGCGACAGTTTGAAATGACAACTTAATTGACTTCGTAACCCAAAATTCTTTCCACAACAAACTAATTAAAAACACGTGTAGAACAACTTTCATTTCGTCGATTTTCATTGCCTTTTCATTACCATCAATTACGCCTCGGTACACAAGGACCAAATCGTCAAGCTCTGCAAAGAGCAAGGGATCGACTCCTGGTATGTACATAACATCGGCGAAGGAAAATTAGGACGTCGGCAAATTTCTTGCCGATTCGTGAATTCTGCAAATTTTTCAAGTTTTCCAGGTCGTATTGAAAACCGCGATTTTTTTTTAAATGAAGCCATGCATTACTAGGTAGAAAACGTGATAAACTCCAAATTCGAAGTCGAGACTCGATTCGGCTCGAAGATTCCGAAGCAGCGAGGCAACGAAACGAAGCCTGCTGTAAGTTCTGAAAAATTTTAGAAATGTAGAAAAAACACGTATTTTTATTCTCTTAAAGTCTGTATTTATTTGTACAATAGGCCCATAAATGCACCCATTTTCGTTACGATTTATTTACAATGCGCCGATCTTTGGTAGATTGCACCTTACATATAATTCAACGTCGCGAATACTATGTTGCTTTGTAAAAAAAACCGAGGCTAATTTCGGCACGTCAAATTTTTCAAAAACCCTCGACGTCTTGAAAAGTTGGTGCGTTCAAAATCAAAAGTATAATAATACAAACCCGAAGTCGCAATCCTTCGCTTAATATAAAATTATAAATGTCTATTCGATTTGAAACTTGACTTTCAAAACAGATTTCGGTTTGCTCTCAAAAATAATAACGCTGTTACAACCAACTCCGGTCTTCCTTAAAAAACGCAGATTTTAACAAAAATTGTATCCATTCGAATCGCAAGTACCCTCAAATTATAAAAACCCATCTCATCTCGAGTACAAAAATACCAGAAGCACTCGCCGTCTCCCAATTAATAACACACGTATAATCTCGTAAAAAAAATACTTTTTCTTCATTCTTGGTCCACTTGTACGTTGCTTTTTGCCGCTCACGAAATACCGGACGTAGTTCCTTTAAAGTTCGACCTCGTAAGGACAGTTTCGCACAGGATTCATGGCCATGGACACGTTCGACACCATAGTTTTGCTATAGTCTTTCGAGTAATCTGCAAAAGGAGGATAAAATAAACTGAGATTAAAAGAGCGAAATGACGAAGTGATAAAAAAACACGCCAGGAGTGTCTCGATTCGTAGCGTCTTTTTTCAACGTTCCGACTGTGAATCGAGACAAATTATCTTTTGTCTAGTGGTTATTAATGTTAAATTTGTTAGCAGGCGATTACAATCAAAGAGTGTTTTCGTGAGTGACTTAAAAACGCCTCCACCTCGGTTCAGGCAAAAGTTGTTAGTGTGGTGAAACGATTTTGGCAGATCCTTTGAACTTCAATGCTTACATTCCAGGCGAACGGAAAAAGAATTCAAACACATTGTAAGATTAATTTTTTTTTTCGACTTTGTAGATTGTAAATGTACATTGACAAAATTGTAAAGTGTATGAAATAAATTCCTTCAAAACTACAAGCCCCAACACCAAAATCCCAGACGGTTAAAGAAATCAGGCCATTCAATCCAACAGCGAATTGGAAAAAAAATGTTTAATGCAGCATAATCAATTTCATTCAATGAAAGAAGATATTGTTCAATAAATTATGCTGACGTATTATATGAAATTAATTATACTACACGGTTCATTTTTTTCCAATTCACTCTCGCATTTGGCAGCCGGACGACTTTGCAAGTTGCGAGATCGAAGAGTCAATTAATTAGTACCTAGCTGATTGGTCGCGTCTTTTACATGCTAATCAGTGGGTCTGCGTTAGTGAGAAAGTGTGTATGGAATTTTTAACTCGCCTCCGGTGGTCCTGAAAAAAAGATCAACAGCCTGAAAAAGTGAAAAGAAAATCGAGATTTTTGAGAGAAGGCACAAAGTTACGAGATGCTTGGAAATCATCAAATTCTTCATTCCATTCAATTCCATTTTCATCCTTCAGTTTTCACAAATGAAGAGTCGTGTTTCAGTGTCAATGTGGATGCGTTAATGACGTAAATTCGTCCTTCCCAAACTACGTTATTGCACGTGAATCGTCACGTCATGCCAGGCCAAGTCTTAGAAACCATCAGTGTGCCCTCACTTACAAAAATTAAGTCGCCGGACTTCGCTTATGGTCAGAGTTTGGTGACCGTTAACTGGTGGTTACCTTGGCCGAAATTATTCTGCCCTGGAGCGCTGCTGCCGTGGGGTGTCAAACTCGCTCGAATCCTCGAACAACTTATCACTCCCGCATAAGCTTGTCTGTATTGTTTGTTCATTATCACGTAGATTATGGGGTTTACGCAGGCCGCGAAGTACAACAAAAGGTACCCCAGAACGTGAAACCCTAAAACACGCATTAAACACAAATTATGAGTTACAAAAAAGCCAAATGTACACAATTTTAGTATTTTCCTGTTCATTTTTGAAAAACTTTACCTGGATATTTGACCTCAGGGTCCGCGACCTTGACGATGGCGATGGGGAGGTAGCACAAGACAAAGCTTAAAAATATAACAAGCACCATTTTCGTAATCCTCCATTCGCTCCGTCTCTGCTTTATTTGTCGCGTGTCCCTTCCTGGACTTTGCGGTGATTTTATCGTGGGTGTCACGTGCTTCCGCATTCGCGTTTCCGAGCTGCGATTTGAAGATAAAGTCAGTGGAATGAATACAATTTTATTGAAGGAAGAAAGGAATTTACCTATGTACCACCCAGAAAATTTTCGTGTAACAAGAAACGATGACGATGCAGGGGATGACGAAGCTTATGACGAAGAGAAACGCCTTCGGAGTTCTTCCATTTTCGTCAGGAATGATCGAGCACGTGCCGAGTTTGTTGTCGAAGCCGAACTTTCCTTTGAAACAAAGAAAAATGATTTTTCCAAACGTGAATCGTCTTCTTAAGAAATTTGGTACTAAATTTTGATAATTTTTAATTAATGAAATTATTGGAATTGTTCACAAGATGATTTTTTAGAGAAACGAGGAAAAATTCAAATAAATGTTTTGCACTTAATGGAATTTCAGCTTCAATCATTCTCAATTTTTCGTGATTTTTTCGACGTTTTTTGGATAAATAGAGGTTCTTGACTTTTTTTATGTTTCCGACTTTCCAACCTACCCCAAACGCCCAAAAATACGGGGAGCAAGAGTCCGTAAGAGAGGAGCAGGCAGAAAAAGATCATCAAGGCGATCCAGTGCTTTTTGTACACCTTGTTATAAATGCTGTGATGAGTGATCATGATAAATCTGAAATAAAAAATTACGAGGTGAAAAAAGGTTTGAAAATAAATATTTTCTCAACTCTACAAATTCTTTGAAATCTTTCGGAGGAAAATTTTATTCCAGTCCAAGAATTAATAGGAATCGAGTGACTCCAAATGAAAAAAATATGGTTCGAAAGCAATTAACTCGAGCTATGGAATGCGAAAAAAAAACAGGAAATATCAAAAAATACAAAAGATTACCGAAAATGGAAAAACCGTTAATTTCGGTCATTATCTGTGTTCTTCTGTCTCATTTCCTCAAATTTTTTGCATTTCAAAATTGTCTATTCGCTTTTTTTTAATTCCGAAGTTGTTATATATTTTTCTCTGTATTTCTTTCGCATTTTCACGCATTTTTTTCTGTATTTTCTATTTCCGCCAAAACAGTGCGGGATAAAATATTACCTGTTGATAGTGATCATAGTGATCAGGAGCAAACTTATCCCGACATTGCTGTACCTCAAGAACGGCACAAGAACACAAAGGAACCGAACTGTCGTCCAACTCGGGTCGATGAAACGCAACGAATCGAAGGGTAATACTACTAAGCAGAAAACGAAATCCGCCGTGCATAAACTGAAACCAAAACAGGAAAATTACACAATTCCAATCGCCGATTTGCAGACTTACTCCCAAGCAAAACTCCGCGTACCTTATAATAAACGCAGCTGCGATGTTCCGGACTTTCGGATATTTACAAAGAGCCCAAATCGTTAACAGATTTCCTAACAATCCAAGCAGCATAATCAACACCGCGACTACCGCCGTAAAGTTTCGTAACGGCTTGGAAAATCTGCAAGAAATGACGAGTCGCGATGAAATATTTAGACGAATAAAATGTGTCTTTTCTCCTCGAATTTACCTTGAAAGTTCACTGTTGATCATTTCGGGGTCCATTTGGGGCAAGTCCACCTCCATTTTCGTCGTCTGCAAAAGTAAAGTTTTTTAATGTTTTCGGAAAGAAAAATAGTGAGAATGAGAAAGAGACTTTCTTATCGCGATTCGCTGCGAGTTTCTGGGCTGTATATTAATTATGAAACAAACAAAGTGTTCATGCTCTAATTCGTAAAAAATTCGTACATTATTTACCGATAAGAGCATAAATCGTGAGAAAGAAATACTTTTTCACCATTTTTCAAGAAAATTCTACCGCTCCATGCACTTTTTTGTTGTTTAACATTAATATATAGCTCGAAAAATGAATTGCAGGAAAGTCAGATATGGGTGTCTTTTTCTAATATTCTCCCTTCGTTCTTTTCTCAACTTTTTCATTATTTCGTGAAATAAACGACTCGAGATGGGGTTTAAAAGTCGATTCGCTGCAAGTTCAGCGAGGGATCGAGTTTCAGTAATTTCGAACAATTTCGCCGTTTAATGTGGATTATTCTTGTATCGCTTCCCTACGCTGCCATGAGGGTGTTGGATTTGGTAAACTAGGGTTAAACAGCGGAGCATTAACCTCGATTGAGCTTAATTAAGAAAAATTAACGAACGCCCGGTATGTCCCCTTTCGGTTGGCAAAAAATGCGAGGAAAGTTAAGCTTATCTCTCAAACATTTAATGACAATTACTACGATCCCACAGTTCGCCTCCCGCAACTTTTTCTATCGTCATGACTTGGATATGTTTTAACCAATTCGGCATATTTCAAGTTCTTAATAATAAGGACATTCACTTATTTCAAGTACAACAAATATTTTCAAATAAATTAATTCGTTCGTGAGAATTTCTAAAAACATCTTTCATCGAAAATCAACTTTACCATCAATTTTATCTTTTTCATCGTTTCGTGCCCGATTTTTGAAGGAAACATTTTATTTCTCGAATCGATTTAATTTTTAACAGCCAATAACATGAATTCACGTTAAAATTATTTGTTATATGAAAAGTTGTAGACTCGGTTCTTAAGATTTCACTCGATTTAATGTCCTTTAATTTGTCATTGTTAAAGGCCGGTTTATTTTTCATTAGTATTATCGTAAATTACAAATTCAGTGTTATTTTATCGTAAATAAATTAACTGTATCATCGGGAAAAATAAAACTAATTGTAGAATTCGATTTAAAATGAGTTACTGATTAAAAATATATTTAATTAAGAAAAAACGTCATGACTTCGTACTGAAAGCATTCCTTGAATAATTGCATCTTCGGTGATAACTCCACGACCAGAAAAACGTGTTATTTTTAAATTGTCGGTCAGTGTAAAATTCCTCGTGACGTCATCCAATGATATCCGAATTAATCATTGAATGGCAATGAATGAGTCAACTCGACTCACGGTGAAAGTGCGAATCGCGATTCGCGCTTGTACCACGTTTTATTTTCCTAACCAAACATTTTCGTTTCTAATCTTCTCGACGAATAAACAAAAACGATTAATTACCAATGGCGTAATCGCGTTCCCGGACATTTTCACTGAACAAACGAGCGTTTAACTTCGAAATAAACGCTCGCATCCTTGACTGAGAAAATTGCCACGTCGATTTTCCGATCGAGGCAGCGAATTTCGCCTTTGCAACGCGCAATTGACATCCAGTCCTTTTCAGCGGCAAATAAACGTTATCTAATCTGACCCAAATATTTGCTGAATGAAATCGCTTTCCTACCTGTGGAGCGAAATAATTCGCCGGAAAACGTTTCCAGCTGATGAATCGCTTTGTTCGGAAGAATAAATCGACGAGAAACGTAATAAAAAAGCACCGTTGTTAGAGATAAATGTTTTCGAGATGTTTATGAGTGCGACAAATGGAATTTATTGCTTCATTACAATCGAGCATATTTTTAAACGACCCTTGATAACATTTCGTTGCCATCGAAGTTTGATGGAAAAAGACAACTGCCTGAGACGACCCTCGACTTCGAGGGTTGTTTAACCGAGTCTCCGAACTATTTTTAGAAAAGCAAAAAACTACTCTTTTACAGTTATACTGAGAACCTTTTTTTCCAGCAACGACTCGTCGAAAAAAGTGTTCGAGAAACAATTACTTGATCTTCAAAAACTATCGAAGTGTAAATAGATAGTCGAGATTGTCGTATCGAGTGACAAATACACATCTGGCGAAACATATTTTACATGCAGCGTTGCTACAACAGATCGAGAAAAGAATTCTCAGTCGTTTTACGTGACTATCTCTAGTCGTTTAGAAGCGATAACGGCCCCGATAACGATTTATTTTTTCGTCTGCAAACACAACCCGAGGACCATAAAAAAATGCATTCTTAAAAATTAAATTAATAAATTGATAAAAATTGAGCCTCAACTACGTACTTGATATTTCAACTATCAACACTTCGATCCTTTAAATCGCCATCTCAATAGTCCACTTCGCTTTTATTCCGAAACAAAAACAAACTCCGGAATCACATGGCGTTTATTTCCTCTCTTTCCTTTTTCGAGCGACGAAACAAAGAGCGAATGAAAGTCCTTTCATTACGACCGGATTCGGAACACAAAACGTAGCGTTGGAATTCTTTGTAACGCGCAATTCCACGATTCGGACGTGATTAGTTTCGCGCCATTTCCGATGCGCGCGTGACAAGTGTCATCGGCGAACTAAACCAACAAAACTACTCTCGAAGACTCGCCGTGCCCGTAAATAGGGAGGGGGCGCTGCGATGACAAACTCTCCGGCATTCACAAGCCCTCACGAGGTGCAATTCCGTATGTTTATGAAATTATGTGTATACTCGCTGTTAGACCAGGTACACGTGATTCACCGACGTGACGCGTCCGGTGATGACTAAGTTGCGTATTTCCTAGGAAAACTACTGTACTTTTTAAGAATGAAAATCCTTAAAAACCGGTTGTAGTGGAGATCTCGAATCAATTAAATTGAGAGCGCTTCCTGCTGCCGATTCTTAATTCCCCCTTACCAAACTTCCTCGAAGTAAAATCTAATTATTTTTAAAAAGGATGTTAGGGACAGCTTTATGCTCAACCCAGTTTCGATCGTCCGCAAATTTATTCAAACGATGAATAATAATGCACGGATCTTTGACTTCTTCGCTTCTCTGTATTTTTTTTTAGATAACTATGGCGCTTCCCGGAAGAACCGGATTACGAAGAAATTTGTATTTCTGTCTTCTCTTCTGATCTGAAATATGAAATTGCACGTGTGGTAAATAATTTATACTTGACTGTTTAACTGTGCGAAAAGGGAAAAAGTATGATGAAATACGAAAAAATGCGAGAAAATAACAAAAAACTACAGGAAAATATGAAAAATTACGGAAAAATAATAACAAATACAAGAAAGGGAAAAATGCGTACCAAAGAAAATGGAAAAACACGGATAGTGACAATAATACCAGTTTTTCTTTTCGATATTGTTATATCAACTTGTGTTTTTTCGAGTTCTATCGCATTTTTTTTCGCTGGGGTAAAGATCCTTCGATGTTTAGCCTTTTTTCGGTAGACGGATACAACGTTGATGAACATGAGTGTCACATTTTATTAAAACTACCACCAACGCATTTCCTCGGGGCACTTGACGTGCCGGAAACGCTCATTGTAGTTCAGATTCAGCGTCTTGAAATCGGAGATCGTGCCTGGAATCGAGCCGAGGCCGGCTTGCACGTGTCCGATTAACATTATGACCGATCTATTGTCCTCTCAGTGAAAGTTTTTCTTGCGTGTACACGTGTCGTGAGACATCACTTAAAACTGCATTTTCTCAGATACGCGCTCCGAATTTTGCAATACTGATTTTCTGAATATTACGTCCAATTGCATGTACTGAATTTGCAAAATTATTGTCCAAGCCAATAAATACCGTAAATTTGGAACAATTTAATTTTAAAAATTCCATCATTTTATAGATCTACTTTCCAATTTATTTCGATTTTAATTTTGCGGACGTTGACTCCTTCGAGGCACAAAAACAAAACCTTAGTTTTCCTGGTGGGAAACTCTATTAATACATGGGGTTGCTTGATGAAGCAAAAAGGAAGAAATTCTCAATGGGAGCGCGATAAATCTGTCAATTTTATCCCATAACCCTTTCGGGTGATTGATGGTGATAAAATTTTTACACGTGCGTCACACCTTTAAAAGTCACATCTGCGGACTCGTTTATTTACTTTTGTCTTCAGTTATTTTCGGTGAATCGTCAACCAAATACGTTTTCTTTTCTAAAGGGGAGTCGGAGTTTTTCGGTGTTTGTTGTTTATGTAAACATCGTTCAATTTCACGGTTTCGCTATTGGATACAAAAAGGGCAGGAAGAGATAAAAATAAAGTTCATTTTTTAAAATTTAATACGTAAATAAACGCGACAATTTCGCAAATAAATAACCCCCGAACGTATGAAACACGTTTTGGCCGAGTGTACAAACGGTCGCAGTAACAAGGGGCAACGATACTCGATACAAAACGAATTGTTGTTTCAAGTGTTTCGAACTGGAGCAGATAAATTGCGATGGCAATAACACATAAAAAAACGAGCAGAAAAGGAGCAGTAGTTGCAGAAAAAATGTCCCGATGATGAATTTTTTCATTAATATTTGTCCGTTTAATTATCGCGGCGGCTTCGATTTGATACTTTTTCATCCTTATCATTAAGGGTGCGAAAAAAAAGTTGCGCACGCGCCAAGTTCTGGATTTGGATCACATTGGCTTCGGCTTCAAGTCAGTTAACCGGCAGAGCTTGCTGCACGAGCATCACACATGCCCCCGTGAAAATTTACATCGATACACGTGATCGCAAACTTCCGATTTCGGGATTTCAAAAATTTGATTTCATGACACATCAACGTAACAACTTGGAAACAAATATTCAGATTGTAGAAATCTTCGCGCCGCTCGTGACTTTTTCGAAATTTTGGCGCGTCAGTACTTGAGAATTTCGGGGCGGGAAAAATCGAATTTGAAAGTAAAACGTCGCGAAATACATTTTAGTGTTGAAAAATGTGGTTGAATCATGTGAGGCGTCTTTGAAAAATGTCTTCTTGCATTTTCTAAAATCTCGATAAAAAAAACTTCACCATCAAAAGGTAATTATCGTTTTCAATAATTATCACACCCAGACGATTTCGCTCGTAATAAAATAACACAGAAGAAGCTTTCGCACGTGCGTGATAAACGCCAAAGAACCTTTTTATCCCGGAAAGTATATTTGTTTTATCGTCAAAAATTTCGCTGTTTCCATTACAGGGAGGAAAAAAGTTGGGTCTAAAAATAAATCGCAACACGAAAATTTGATTCGGGCTCGATTCCGCGATCGTGACTGCCGCTCGTTTCTTACGATAAAAATTTTTTCCATTTTCTCTGGAAATCATGTAAAACTCGCGCAAAATCGCAGGTCCGCATTTCACGCGATTTTCATTCATGGTTATCGGAGGCCAAAGTTCGGCGATGAAAATAAAAGAGTCAGCGGAGTAATCAAAGTCGCGAAAAAGTGGATAATTTCAATATTGGCGGCGCCTCGTAAAAAGTCGCCGATGAATGATTAGATTTATCTTTTCGAGTAAATTCCCCGAGCTTTGTACTTTATTGCACGAGCTATCAATAATGTCCCATGGCTTATCCTCGTATATTTTCGGAATAAAAATTCATCGAGTTACACGCATTTACGCCGTTAATCAAGGCCTCACGAAATCTGATTTTCAATTTTTCTTTCTTCATAAATGGAAACGAATTGAAGGCTTACAAGTGCTCCAATCAGTAAATTGATGAACAAATATCAATTTTTTGCTTCCGCAATTTTTCAAACTAAATTAAAAAATACATAAAACCACGAAAAATCATAATAATTGAAAATCATTCAGAAAGTTATAAAATACAACAATAAATTTTCTGTAATTGTCTATAGTTTTTAGTGATTTATCGCAGACTTTTCACATTTTTGTTACGTTGTTTGCACATCTCGTGAACCTTCAATTCCGATGCGAGAGAATTTATTATGAATTCAACGAAAGCCACGCTATATTGACACACTTTTCTTATTGTTGCTTGTCAGTCAATAATTTCGTGTCTCGTAAAAGAGATAAGGGCGCTCAAATGAAGCGAATTTATGGATTCAATTATCATTTCGAGACAAGTGCAGTTTTTCGAAGTGGTTTTTTCCTTGGCTTTCAATTGACCAAGGGTGAATCGTGTTTCCCCACGATTAGAAGAGCCAATTTGTCGTCCGTGCTTTTCAGGGTTGAATTTTCTTTTTCTGGATTACGTGAAACTTTTACCCTTTTTCGTTAATCTTTATTTCGCGCGAAAGTTGCGAGCGTTCGAATTATCTCGCGTATTTTTTATCGGGATTCATTTGCGTTGCGTTATAAAAGAGCGGCAGACTTTTTGCATTTATAAATAACGCAATGCATTTTAAGTGGACTATTTTTGCAAGGAAACGTTTTCTTCACGACTTTTATTGCTCTGTATTTTTCAATAACATTGCGCATCTGCTTGTTTTAACCGGTACTTTCCACTTGCATTGCATTTTTATGAACCTTTTTCTTCTTTCCCTGTTTTACTCGGTCGGATTTTTCAATTAGCTGAAGGAAGTTGGAGAATTTATGTTATACTTGAAAAATCAAGTGAAATGTACTGTTTTCATTTGAAAAATAGTATTTACGATGAAATCTACATGTAAATTCACGTAAAAAGGCTCTAAAAAAAGCGCCGATAAACGTGTTCGATATCATGCTAAATTACGAAAACCGCGGTTGAATGAACAACGAATTTTGTCACGTTCATATCGCAAACTTTCTCCTCGTAAATCAAAATTTGCGAAATGTGCGTCTTGCAAACGAGCGAGAAATGCGTGGGAGGACGCGTTCGCGCGAGCAAAAAAATCCGCGGTTGCGTGCAGGTATGTACTTTTCTGCATCTATTTCCGAATGCATTTAGGATGCCTATTTTCGCGCGAAAGATCAATGACTGACAGTTATATGAATTTTGCGACGAATCGAAAAGTTTTTTGTGTTCTTTTCGTCGCTTTCATCGAAGTAGAATTATTTTTTACGAGCGAACGGTTTACGGCGTGCGAAAGTCGAATAGTTGCCCACTTAAAGTACTCAAATTGACCTACAATAAAGTACCTATAACGCTTCGATCGTCCAATTATGAGTTATAGCCTCTCAGATAACGCGGAGTCGTAGAATTACTGCAATGACACAAATTCCGCACGCCCCATGAACCTCTCCCGCGCACTTGCCTGAAATTCAAGAAGTTCTAAATCATCGATCATCGACGCGACCATTTTTCTCGAAAGCAATAATTTTTCAAACGCAATTATTTTCCTCCGCAGAAATCGACAAAAACTACCTTAATTAAGAAGTTTTTTTCCTCATTTTTCACCCCATAAATTCCATGCTTTATTCATTTTTTATTGTTTTCGTCGTTTTTTTATGTTTTGTGTCTATTGTGAAATTTGAATGTGAAATTTGACGAGCAACTTAAAATGAGTAAATTACAGCGTTTGCTAATGTTTGTCATTCGTGGCACACCCTCAAATTCGCCAATTACACCAAAGACTTACACCTGTTTTACAATGTACCAAACGGCAATTTAATTACTCCCGATTTTCTCTGAAACATTGCCATTGACTCGCAGATGCTGGAGTACCTGGAGTCGAACGTCAGCGAGTTCGAAATCGAGGAAGCGAGCGAGCATCCGGGATCGGCGGTTCTCTTCGGCGATTACCCCCCTTGGCTTTTGTACTTTGCCGCCTGCTGCTGCGCTCTCTTCATGCTTATCGGAATTCCCGGCAACCTTATCACCGTGGTCGCTCTATTTCGTACGAAAAAGGTCCGAACTATTTCTAATCAATTAATTTCGGCTTTTTCCATTAATTTCCGTCGTACGAGGATCGATGCAAATAATCGATTTTATGATTCGCGAATTCCCGACTTAATGCAATGGAACGGTAATGAAATAATTGAGACAAAACACAGAGCGCTATTTTTAGCGCGGCTTGAACGGCGCATTAACCTAATGAAACTTTCAACGTCGTTTAGTCTTACGAACATGCTAAAAAGTCATTAAAACTCGACGATGTGGTTAATTTTTTCAGGCTGCATTTCAACGTTCCCGCGACGCAGTTAATTGTGCAATTATTAGGGCACAATGCGAGTTCCTCAAAGCCCGGAAAAATATGCAATTAATCATAATTTCGCGTGAGAATAATGGCCCACGTTATCGCTGAATCCCGGCAATTTCGCTCGTGCCATGTACATGACATTGCATAATTGCCAAATAAAATTATTAGCGAGCCACCGCTGTCATTCCCCGAGCAATTAATTTCATCCGTAATTTCTGACACGGAATTACCGCTTTTTACGAGAACTCGTGAAATATTGCAGTTCGCGTTTCGTTGGGCGAGACGGAAAATCCCTTTTGGCATTTTGATTACCTTTAATTACCGGAAGTGCAGGCGATTAATTGCGATTCGTCAATGCCGCGGCTTCGAGGTGCGATTATTTTCATTTTTTTTTCATTTCATTTGTTAATGTATGAACAACGAGCGTGCTTGTTATTGACTTAGGCGTGGCGCTGTAGGCGCCACGATAAATATTTAATTAAGCCTCGATTCCGTAACCAATAAAAAATGTCAACAACTTTACGCAACTTTGAAAATTACAAATTAAAAAGAGTGGTAACTTTTTAATCCTTTAACAAAGGCGGAAGAATGCTTGATCTCTCGTTTATTTCAACTAAAAATCCAAAAAATTGTCAATTAAGAAAAACACGTGTTCCTACTTTACGGCCCCTGTATCTCAAAGATTACGTTCACTATGAAAAAAATATGTAAACAAAAGTTGTAAAAAATTACCTCCTCTAAAATATTGATTCCGACTATTCTGATCGTAAATCAAAACTTTTGCCGATATTTTGCGTCTGTTCGAGGTCGAAAACTTGAAACGACAAAGACTAAAAATACCATCTTTTTTGCAACGTTAAGCTCTGTGACAAAACCAAATTTTCCGCTTCATTTTGTAGAAGAAAATCTCACCGCATAAATCACCGGGCCCTTTTCATACCTGGAAAGTGGAAACATCAAACAATCGCTTAGCGAGTTTAGAGCTTTCGACCCATGCCGTAAAAACTGCTCAAAACCCAGTCGAATCCAGTCCCTCGACCGAGCACGATCGTCCCCAAATGCGTTTTTCATCGCTTTCTCGGTAAAAATGGAAGTCGCCGCGTCCGAAGAGTTGTTTCGCGATCCCCTCGTAACCTGGTTCTCAACGTGTCTCGAAAACAGCGATTCCCTCCAAAACCTCGAGGATTTATTAAACGGTACATTACTGCACCAAGTGTTCCAACAAATCCACGCGAAACCATGGAACGTCGAAATCCTCCCCGCGGACGGAAGCGTGAAAACGCGAGTGAATAATTTACAGGTGACGATCCAAAACATCCGGCATTTTTACGAGGAAGAACTCAATCAATTAGTGTTAAAAATGCCAAGTGCGGTGAAGCTTGCAGAGGACCCGGAGCGGCACATGAAAGAAGTGAAACTGCTGCTGTTATTACTCCTCGGTTGCGCCGTTCAAAGCCCGGACGCCGAAAGATTTGTCACGAAAATCCAGGAGCTGGACATCGAAACCCAGCACGCGATCATGGAGTACATCAAGAGGGTCAAGGAAGAGGACAACGTCGTCCTGACGAGAGAGAACCCCGAAGACGCGCTGTTCTCTAAATTCAAGGAACTCGCGGACGAGCGGAACGAGTACCACGAGATGTGGAAAAACTGCGTGCTGAAAAAGGAAACCGAGTCAAACAGCGTGGAACTGAGTTTCCAACTGTCGGAAAATTTGGAAGAACTGAAGAAAATGAAGAACCTCGCGTCCCAGTTGAAACGAGAGAACCAGGAACTCCGGCTCGAGGCTCGACGCGCAAAATTGGAAACGGACTTCGTGGACGTTTTGCGAGAGCGCGCGGAGCGCGCTGCGAGCCTCGAGGTCGAAGTCGAGGGCTTGCGCGAGAAAATGCTGGGTCTGGAGTTTTATAAAACGCGAAATTGCGAGCTGCTGCGGAACAACGGGACCCTCGTCGAGGCGAAGGAAGTTTTGGAGGAGAAGATCCGCGATTTGTCGGTGGTTTGGAGGAAGGTGAAGGACCTGGAGGACGAGGTCGAAGGTTACAAAGAGGTCATCAAGGAGACGTCGAAACAGCGCGAAGAGGACGCGGAAAAGTTCGCGGAGCTTTACGAGGAGAATGCTCGGCTGCGGTTGAACTTGACCTTGAGCGCGAATGACTCGAAACTCGAGGTCGACGAGAACTTGGTCCGGAACAACAATTTATCCGAAGAGATTACGAGCAGCGACTTGTCCCGGGTGGTGAAACTGGAGCTGGAAAATCATCGCTTGCAGACGTTGCTTGATTCGCTGCAGGCTGAAAACACAGAGCTCGAGGAAGAGAACCGGAAGTTGTGCGAGGGAAAAATGCAAGTTGGCGAGTTGCGGCTCGAAGTCGACTACACGAAGGCGCAAATCGCCCAGCTCCAGGAAATGTACAGCAAGAAGGAGGTTTGCTTGGAAAAAATAAACGAATCTCCTGCGGATTTCTCGCGAGGAATGTCGGATTTACGCACGATGGAGGCCGAAATAAGCTCCCTAAAAGACGTGCATTTGACCTTGGTCGCGGAGAAGGAGGAGCTCGCGTTCGACTTCTCGTCTTTGAAGAATTCCTACGACAAACTCAGCCAGGATCACCAGATTCTGCAGAAGCTCCATGAGAAGCTGTGCAAGGACTTCCGGAACCTCTACAAGAGCGAAGGCAACGTCAAAGCGATTTTGCAGCAGGTGAAAAGCGAGAATCGTGCGCTTGACGAGTCCGTTGAACGCATGGAAAGCGAGAACCACGGGCTGCAAAAGAGGCTCGAAAACAAGATAAATTACTCGGAGAAATTGCTACAAATGCGCAGCGAGTACCAGGCGCTGAAGAAGGATTTCGTGGCTCTGCTCGCGGAAAACGAGAAGTGGAGGAAATTGCAACAAAGCGGCCCGGAACTCGACGCGGAGGAACTGAAAAAAAAGTGCGAGAACCTGCTCCAGGTGAACAACATTTTGTGCCGCGACAGGAAGCCGTTGATGGATCACGTGAACCAGGTTTTTGAGCACAACCAGCAGCTTTTGAACCAGTGCAAGGAGGAGAAAGAGAATTTTTATAGGGAGGAGAAGGTTTTCGTCGACACGATCAACCGTTTGTGTCAACAAAACAATCATCTCGCCGGGGAAATCATGGAGAACAAGAACAAGCAGAATTCGAAGAAAAAAGTCTCGAGGCCGAATTTATTCTACGAGAAAGTTCGTCGCGTTTTTTTCAGCAGGCGCGATCCTCGAGTAAACGGCGGGAAAAATCCTTCGTCCGCGTCGTCCACGGACGAGGGCGAGTCTCTGGGGAACGTTTACGAGGCGTATGAGATCCCGGAACGCAGAATCCATTGTAAAATTGGGCGGAGATCTGTTTCCATGACGCACGACGCGTTTTCCAAGATTTTTCCGCCACAGGACCTGAAACGGGGGCTGAGGAAACAAGAGAGTGGGAGGCTTAGCTTGGACACCTGCTACGAGGACATTCTTCATTCGACGCCGACCGTCGCGGTTCAGAAAAATGACAATGAAAAGGAAGAGCATGATCTGCTGGAGAGCACGGGCGACGAAGACAGATGGGAGGAAATCGGATGCGTTTGATTGCGAGGTAGTTCACGATTTTTCGTCATTTTTGAGAATTTCTCGACGTGTTTTTGAGTACTGATTTTGTGTTCCAGGATGGTGATATTGTGCATTTTTAAAGAGAAACTGATAACTTTTACGAGTGTTATAAAAATGATTTATGTATTAAGCGACGAATCTTGATGGGGATGAAATAAAAATTATTTTCGTGTATTTTGACGTTTCTTGTCAACGCCGAAATATTTGTTACGCCGAATCTGTTGTTTTCTGTCAAAAGAAGTTGATTTATCTACTCGGAATACTTTTCGGAAGGAGGAATTCTTGCGGTAAATTTGGCAGGGTTGTTTACCTGGAGGGCTCATCTGCACCCCCGTGGCGAGGGTTTCGAGCTGTCAAGGATTAGCCTTTGACGAAGGGAAAGGGAGAACTGTCAGCTTTTGTTGTCCACAGCCATGATCTCTAAATCAAGACAAGCGTGTATTTAAATAACATTTACCAAACATTTTATTCGTGAGATTGAAAAGTTATAAATTATTAAAACCACAAAACCGAACAAGAATTCAATAGAAAAAATTGGGGTTGAACGACGTTTCAGATCGTGAAATAAAAATAATTTCTTTATAAAATCACCGCCATATTTATTCAAGTTATAAAAACATTTATAAAAAAGGAAACATTGATTTCAAAACCAATTTCGTTGCGTACAAACTCCCGTCGTCGTAATTACAATCTTCACCCCAAATATTCATTTCGACGAGCTGAAACCTTTCCAAAACAAAAACATGACGGTAAGAGCCATAAGATTGTACGTTACAATGTCCTTGTAAATCGATTCGCGCGGGTTTTCTCTCGATTTACCCGATTCGTACCCGTTTCCTTTCCCCCAAGACAACGAAGCCTCGCTCTTCGATTCGTCCTCAAAAGAGATGTTCACCTTCGTGCGAAAATCGTCCGGGTTTTGTATCAGCAACTGCATGGATCGACCCGCCCCGTCCATAAATATTCCTTTCCTGTCCAGGTACTTTGCGAGAAGCTCTTCGTACTTGCATTTTTGCGCCGAGTATTTCCGCTTCTTCTCCGACGCGATCTCCGCCAAACTACTAATTTGCTCCGCGGCCTCTTTGCAAATCGCCGCCATCTCTTTGTTCTGCTCTCCAAGCTCGTCGTTCCTCGATTTCAGCAATCGTAATTTCGCAGAGAGCTTCTTGTTCGTCTTCTGGAGCTTCGGATCCTTGGCCTGGTTCAATTCGTAGATCATCGAGCGCAACTTGAAATTGTCCAGTTCGAGCTCGAGAATGCGAGCCTGAGAGCAATCCGTTAATTGCTCCGAAACCGAGACCACCCCAGGCTCGGAATTAAAGGTGTCATTGGCGCCCTCAGCGATTTCCAATTTGCCAGCGTTTCTCGAGTTCTGCAGTCTTGCATTCTCCTCGAACAATTCGTGGTACCGCTCGCGTTCCACCGCGTATTCCCGAGTCTTCTCGTCCAAGAGATGCTGGCACCGGAGCAATTCGTCTTCCAGGTTCGTCGCTTTTTCCGTCTGCTGTCTCGAACTTCGCAATTCTTCCTCCAGCGACTCTTTCAATTCGAAGAGGACATTGTTCTCCTTGAACAGCTCGTCGACCCGGTGCTTATAAAATTCGAAGGCCTCGCATTTCTCCCGAAACGACGCGACCTGGTGCTCCAGCTTCTCAGCTTTTGCCGCCTTCTCCAAAGCCATGTCCAGTAAATCCCGGCCGTTTTTCGCGACCTTCAGGTCTCGCTGCAACGACTGGCATTCGTCCCTGAGTTTCCAAATCTCCGATTTCTTTTCCTCCAGTTCCTCCAAGACCTCGGAAAAGGCCTCTTGCATCCGCTCTTGATCGTGGCGCAATTTCCTCATTTGTAACTGGGACGATTCCAAAGATTCCCGGCCGATTCCTTGCTGCTGGAAAGAAAAATTCGAGTCCCTCCTGGACGTCGAGAATTCGCACTCGGCGAAGTCGTTGCTGCTGTTTTTCGTGTCCCCGCAGATGGAGTAGTAAGTGCTGCGGTCAAAGTCAAGGTTGTTCCTGGAGTCGTCCCGGGAATCGTGTCTCTGGTCACTGAAGTGTTTTATTAACCGGAACAGATCATCGGCGCCGATGTTCTTGATTTTCTCCGGGGATAAGACGATCTCTGCGCCTTCCGTGACCTCCAGGATGCAGTCCCTGATCGCGATCTGGTCCTCTTCGTCTAAAAGCAGCATCCGCGAGATGAATCCGTCGTTGTTGACGCACTGGACGGCGCAACCGAGCAGCAACGTCAGAAGCAGCTTCATTTCCTCGGTATGCGAGTCCGGTGCTTCTCCGAGCTTCGCCATGTCCGGGACCTTGAGGATCACGCTGCCGAGTTCTTCCTCGTAGAAATAGCGCACGTTTTTCCATACTTTGTCGAGGTTCGCGACGCGCGCGTTCGTGTTGCCTTCGACCGGGGAAAATCCGCCGTGAAAAGCTTCAGGGTCGATTTTGAGAAACACTTCGTGCAGCAGTTCGCCGTCCACTAGATTCTTGTAGGATTTCAAGGATTCCGGTTTGTCTAACTCGCCGGAGAACCACTTCACTAATGGACCGTTTAGTAATTTTTTTACCTCCGGCGATCCCATTTTTGTCCCGGCTTTCTTGGGCACGGGAAAAGGTTTTACGAGGGACTGTGTTGCCACCGTTACCGAGCGGAAACTAAACTGCGTATACGTAAATGGGTTTTCCCAATGTTTTTCCACGACGGCGACATCTGGTTCCGAAGATTTCGAATGTTTTCGGCGTATCGGGGACTTCTTAAGGTTGGCAGTTTTGGTTATTGATTGATGATTGAGTACCTGTCTACAATTGGGTAATTATTCGATCGATAATTACATATCTAGATGAGTAACTTTTATCAAACCTCGTGTTTTGACCTAAATTTGTTTTACGATATAAAACTTTATTTTGAGGCGGGGGAGAAAGGTTTTTACGATCGAAAACTAAAAAAGAGTGATATTTATTTATTTGTTTATTTTTAATTTCACTTAAACCCAGTAACTCACTTACTGAAACTTCATTTTACGTATAGAAAACGATTTTTACGGGTTAATGGATAGAAGAGTGACTTTAACAAATTTTTTTTTCTCTAGCCAATGTCCGATTATTGTGTTTATAAATACTTTTTATGTAATAGCCATAAATTGGGAAATAATTAGTATGTAATGGCTAGCTGATTGAAATTTTAATTTTGGGTATACAAATAAAAATATTATCTTATCATGGAATTAAATGCAAAGAATATTCGAGCACGCAAATAGCTTTGAGCGGCGGGAAGGAAAATCGAAGCGGATTTTTGCGAAATCACGAGAATAACTCGACCCACTCTGATCGCGGTGAATTAATTCGCGATATTTTTGCTACATACTTTGTAACGTAATTATTGCTCGAGACGTTTTTTCGCCTTTTTTTATTCCGCGAATGGAAAAAGAAGTCGAAAAATTTTACCTTGCAAAAAAGATAGTATTTTTAGTTTTTGCCAATAATGGGCAAAAAACAAAACCTACAAAAAATTATTATTTCCGAAAAATATTTTCCCGTTTTTAAAAATTGTTCTCTGCTCTACGCCTCTGTATCTCAAAACCGATGTACCCTATGAAAAAAATGTTTAAACAAAAGTTGTAGAAAATTACCTTTTCTAAAATATTGATGATCAATGTTTTGGTCGTAGGGGTCACTGGAACTGAGATACTGCGCAAAAACCTTTTTTCGACGTCATTTAGGCGGCAAAGACAAGGTAAAGCTCTTTTTAAGCTCTATTGACTGGACTACCTTGAAAAGCGGGATTTTTTTC